>CM016567.1:17665459-17766492 GCA_003412495.2 Echium plantagineum | reverse complement strand
TATCTATTTAAGGGCAAAAACTATTTCCATTGCATATTTCAACAAAAATAGTATCGTGAAAATACTTTTATTCGTATTTAAGGAATAGAAATAGTGTCGCGAAAATAGCTTTACTCGAATTTAAGGTTCTGTAGCCGACTTCTTTGGATAAGGACAACTCATACCATTGAAATTATTTCAATTTGTAATGTCGTTTGAATTTTTTTTAATATTTTAAATGTTCTTTTCTTTTCACATTTCGCTGTGTTCTATACATATATTTTTAAAGTTTATCCTTTTATTTTTCACTAGTTAAACGACCCCGTCAGGTGATGGTGTTTAAATTTTAACAACAAAAAACGAGATCTCGTGGTAAACTATGAAAACTAATGTGAAAACTGATTATTAAATTGTCGTGACGTTAGCAATGTTGTCACTATTCAATTATTGTAGGACTAAAGTTTATACTTGGTTTTGTCGATAAAACTAAATTGTCGCAATGTTATAACAGAATATCACATGCATAAACGAGAGGGTTACATTTAACAGTTATGCTTTATAAGCAACCTATTAAGTCATTTTGAAATATATTTAAAACCATAAACCCTCTATCGAATTCAAAATAATCTGCTATGGTAAATAGTTTTCTCCGCTCGACAACGATTAATAGTTGAAAATCATAATTACTTTGGGTTTTGAAATGTCAGATATATTATTACTGTGAGTTTTGCACGAATGAATATGAAAGGTCTTGTTGCCAGCATTTAATATAATGTGTACAAAGGTATTTACTGTTAGGTGTTCAATCTTCATTAATTATGCATCCATTCATATCTAGCTATAAAAGTTGGAAAAGTTTTGACCTCGGATTATATTAGAATGAAAACAGTCCTACAATCAATTTCAATCAAGTTTAACGTTTGTATTTGGAATCTGAATATCAATTTGAAAATGAATGCTCGAAGTATGTTATTGACTTTTTTAAAGTTATTTCGTCGTAGTATTTTCTTTATTGAGTGTGGTGTACTTAATATTGATATGTTTTTATATGACATGTAGATGATCGCTTCTATTTCATAGTTAACTATGTTTCTGGTTACATGGCGGTATGTTATATTGTGTAATCTTTTTTTTTAAAAATCTATATTTGTTTGTTTTTGTTGTTTATGTGTAAATGTTTTTTCATGGCAGACACTCCCTGAAAGTTCTCAAGGAAATTTGAATTATCGTGGAGATGGAGATGGAGTAGTCACGCTACGATATGGAGGACACAGGTTTGATGTGACTGTTTGGCATAGGAAGTTCAGGGCTGGTTGGACAGATTTTTTGAGAACATTGCATCTCTGCTCTGCTGACATTTTGCTAGCGGCTTACAGTAGTTAAGATACTATTTGCTAGCTGCATATAAAGGTAGGAGGTAAGGTATACACGACTCCCCACTCTACCACCTTTTTTAATACCAGCAATTACACTGTCAAGAATACCTTTATATTGTTCAATCCGCATTTTATCTTGATGATTGTCAACACTTTTTGGTGTGTATATAACTCAGGTCTAGTAGTGTCAAATGGAGAGCGGATTACACAGAGTACGACTGTAACTCGACCTAAGAACTCGGCTCGATGACCATCTCGAACTAAAATGGATACTAATATGCCACTTGGATTCCAAATCGAACATGATATACCCGGGATGCGAGTGATAATTTTGTTCATTTTTCCAAATATTATTTTCTTTTGATGTTACACGAAGTTGATTCAATTAGTTCGAGATGTTATGAGAAATTCCAAAGGTGATTCAAATATTCGGTTTGTTCGGTCCAAGGCCACCATGTCACATAAATTTTTATTTATTTATCTTGATATAACGAAATCTGGACCAACTAGACTCGATAATAACTTTACTTCAAGCATTAGGGGTCAAATAGTATTACGACTCTCTAATAACAGTATTTGGGTGTGGATATAGAAGCTCAAAAAAAGCATAGGCTACATTTTCTTCAATCTCTCAAGTCTCAACAATGGCGACGCTCTTTGAGCCACCATCATCTTCAGGATTCCCCTTCGCTCCTCCCAACTTACCTCAAACTTTTCCGGCAAAGCCCATTACAGTTAGATTATGCGCCACCGGTGACGCTGCCGAACCACCACCACTGGCGGCGGAGAGGCGCAAAGTAGTCCGAACGGCTTGGGAGAAGCTTGTAAGATGGTCTCGTTCACTCCGTTCCAAGGCCAAAACTGATGTTCTTGAGCGCACCAAGAAGGTTATTATCGTTCTTGCTTTCATTTTCCAATCTTTTATTCTAAGCTCACTATTTTATCCTTTACTTCACTTTTTTATTTTTATCTTAGCTCGTATATTGAGTTGTAAATTTCTTTTTAGTAAATGGATTAATTTTTTGTGATAATATGTTAAATAAAATTTGATTACATTTTGAAGAATTTACATTTTATTTTTAATGACTACAACATTAAAAATAGTTTTTATAGATTAACGACTAGTGTTAAATATTATTACTCTAGCGATGGTTGAACTGAGACTTATTATTAGTAACCATTGGTCTTTATGTTTGGCTAGGGGTTAGTGAGGGAGGCTAACTTGTTAGAATTATCGTAAGGGAAGAGAATCATGGTGAGTTAGTGAGAATATATTTTATTGTTGTTTCGCTATCATTATTTTGACATAGGGGAATCAGGGTCACGTAGAAGTTTAAATATGTTATTCTCCTCAATTCCCTATTGTGTGTTCTGATCGGGATGAATTAGAGGAAAAGTAATTCTTTAAAATTAGAGGGAATCAAGAAGAATATATATATTATTAGGGGAATTATGGAGAATATATTTAAAATATGTTATTCACCTCGATTTTCCTAGGAATTTGGGGGAATTTGAGGGAGATGAGGGGTAATGGGGTGGATTAGTGGTAATAGTTTCTCGTAGATATCAAGTAATTTCGCAAACACAATAAAATATTAAATTCTTCTTCATTCCCTTGGATTCTCCCCAAAACAAAAAATATTAATATACAGAAATTTGCCATAAAAGTATTAATTGAGTTGTCAAACACAAAAAAAGTCTAGATTTGCCATAAAGATATCTTTGAGGACTCTCTATATGGGTCAATATATATTGCGATGATTTTTAATATACAGAAATTTGAGCTCCATAAAATTTAAATACTGTTTGAAGATTTTACATTTTAATTTTTAATAACTACAAAATTAAATTATTATTTTTAGATTAACGGTGAATATTACTAGATTTAGAGTGAGTGTTTTAAAGAAAATACTCTGTAAAATACTATAAATAGTATTACTCTAGCAATAGCAGTTGACGGGGGACCTCTTAGTAGAAACTAGGTCATATACTACCAGATGCCGTCAGTCTTTATAAATATTTTTGGAGACTCGGTCTTCGTAATTATATATTGCGTTAAAATAGTTTTTAGCAAAACAATGATCGTAAATTAGCGTAATTCGAATACTTTATATTCAGTATCTAGTATCTTTATATGCAAGTATCTAGCGATAGTATCTAATTGTATAAATAATGTGATAATACATCTAAATTTGTTGAATGAGAGTTTGCTTCGAAGGTGAGTGGACTTTTCCTTGAAAAAAGCTCCCAGTTAATTGGAAATGGAGGGAGTGTATAAGATATGCCAACTGTATGTGGTTGTAGTTATAATTGTAACTAGTTTGAGGTTATCGGCTGCTTTATTTGACTTATGAATCAATACCAAATTGATCTAATTTCTTGGTTGTTTATCGCTCCAAATTGTAATTGTCCAATAACCAATGTTCATGCATAATCAATGTTGGTGTTGCCTTTTCTTTTGACAAATGTGATGAGGCAGATAGGGATTTTTTCTTTATCATTGTAATTGGATGTATATTTTACTGCATCTTCAGATCATTTCGTCAACATCTTTTATCTTGCAGACGACTACATGTATTAAACAAAATGAGGCTGGAGCCTTTTGTGTTTATGTATGAGCTTAATGACTTACCATGTAATGAATTTAGGTGGTGGTGCTTAATTGCTTACGCTACCATGTTATTAATTTAGGTGGTGATACTTGGAGGTGGATCATTTGGAACAGCTATGGCTTCTCATGTTGCATGTAGGAAGACGCAATTAGAAGTTAATATGCTAGTTCGAGATCATGACGTCTGTAAATCTATCAACCATAATCATTGCAATTAGTAAGTTTGCTTCAATGAAACTATTTGCATTTGAATATTATTATACTTCCTGAAATATAAATCCTTGGAAGTCTATAATTAAGTCCATTTTTTTCTGGAAGTTTAGTAGCTGTCTTTCTGTTTAATTTATTATTTTTTCCATTTCAGTAAATATTTCCCCGAACATGACCTCCCTGGAAATGTGATTGCAACAACTGATGCAAAAGCTGCTCTTCTTGGTGCGGACTTTTGTTTCCATGCTGTGCCAGTTCAAGTATGGTGAAAGTATTCAATTATTCTCGGCCTGAAAGTCTAAACCGTGAAGTAATTACTAATTATATTTAGTCAATATTGTGGGCTGTAATTGCTATACGTGTTCCCTTTCAATCTCCTTGTTTCTTCATTCTCATAATGTATTTGGGCGGAATACAATTGTTTCTGTTACAATTTGATTGACAGAATGTTATGACAACTACTACTTCCTTAATGAGAATAAGTGACCACTTAATAATCTTGCTAGTTTCTTTAACCTATCAATGTCTTGATGCAGTTCAGCACATCATTCCTTGGAGAAATTGCTGAATATGTTGATCCAAGTCTGCCTTTCATATCACTCAGCAAAGGTCTAGAGCTCAACACATTGAGAACCATGTCTCAAATTATCCCGAAGGCGCTGAGGAATCCACGACAACCATATGTTGTGCTATCAGGACCTTCATTTGCACTAGAGATGATGAACAAATTACCCACAGGTCGGTTGAGTATTGGATATTTAGGTTTTATTAGACTCTTTTGATAAGTTCGTTATTTTAAAATCCCTACATATCTCATTTAGCTTTTCTCCATTAAAACTCTAACAGCGATGGTGGTTGCTTCGAAGGACAAAAAGTTGGCCAATGCAGTCCAGCAACTTCTAGCCTCTGGAAATCTCAGGATCAACACATCAAGGTATATATGTTACTCCCTCCATCACTACTTTTTCTAAGAGATGATTCGTTTTTTCTAGAAATCCCTAAATTAGTTTTTATTGTAATTAGTTGTGAGATGGATAAATGGAGGGAGAAATGGGTATGCGAGATGAATATGAATTCTCCTTAAAGTTTGTAAATGTCCATAACAAACGGATGGATGTTGTAATAATTAATAAAGTCATCATTAAGAGTGGAGAAGTTGCCAAGAGGGAGTCTAGAAAAAGTCCAGAATTGCAAGTTTGTTGAGATGTTAAGTTAAATGCAATAATGTCTTTCGATCTTTGTATTTTCAGTTTGTAACTCATGATGCTACAGTGATGTTACTGGTGTAGAAATTATAGGTGCTCTGAAAAATGTCCTTGCAATAGCAGCTGGAATTGTGGAAGGATTAAATCTTGGAAACAATTCGATGGCAGCTCTTGTATCCCAAGGCTGCTCTGAGATCAGATGGTTGGCAACTAAGGTTAGTTGAGAACTCGTATATATGTGCCTAGACCAGCATAACTGTATGCATACATCTATGTTAGTTCTTGGGATTTGCTTCTGTGAATTGCTAAGACATGGATATTAGGTCTTCTTACGAATGGAGCTGTAATGGTTCCTACCAACAGTTGCGATGTCTGCTTTTATTGTTGTGACATATTTTGGGACTTCAACAAACTTGTTAATTAAATGGGCAGAGTCATAATCATCTAACATATCATACTTATTCATCTGTTGCTTTTTGTTCAGACTTTCAGTATTTGATAGCAGGCTTATTGAGAATCGAAATTTCCAAAATTGTCTCCACATGTTGTGACCATCTAACTGACATAATCTTTAAGTTTGAAGCTTAGTGTGAGTGATCAGCATGTAATAGTTTGTTTTCCTGGAATACTTACATTGGCTTTCTGATGAAGATGGGGGCCAAATCAACAACAATAACAGGTTTGGCTGGGACTGGAGACATCATGCTGACATGCTTTGTGAATCTTTCAAGAAACAGAACTGTTGGAGTTCGTCTAGGATTAGGAGAAAAAATTGATGATATACTTGATTCCATGAATCAGGTATTATTCTCTGGTCTCTTAATTTGCAACAACACATGTTCATCAGTCTTTTCCGACTCTCATCCCTTTGGTCTCTTTCATTAATACGAAGGTGGCTGAAGGTGTATCAACAGCTGGGGCTGTCATTGCTCTGGCACAAAAATACAAGATCAAAATGCCTGTTTTAACAGCAGTTGCTCGGATAATTGACAATGAGCTAGTTCCAACAAAAGCGGTCTATGAACTGATGAGCCTTCCGCAGGTTAGATTCCATAGTTCTTCAGTAGTTCTCGCCTAGTTTTTCCTATTGATGATTGAGAGCCAGTTTACTGCGTTGTTTTTTGTATAGGTTGAAGAAGTTTGACTACTGCTGAGGCTATCCACGAACATAATTCAGACAAGGGAAAACTTATACTACTAACACTACGAATTTTAGATACAAATATAGGTTATTCTTTCCTCCGTCTATCAATATCTTCCCACTCCATGAATTTTCTGAGCTGTGGAATGCGTGTTATCTCGATAAACATGAATCGTGGATTAAATGGCGGGGAGCTTATATGTTGTATATTTGTAATCAAAATAGATTAGGTCTTCTGTTTTGCTAGTTCGGGTGATGTGATCATCTGACCGAAGTCCTGATCTTCGTGATATGTGATCAGAAGAGATCTGGTATTCTGCCGGCTGAGTATCAACCGAGCAAAGTCCCAATCTGGGTGAAAAATGAGTGCACAAGAAACCGGCCTTGTGCCGGGTGATGGCATCATTAGAGCAAGGTCACGATCTTTGTGAAAAACGTGTGCAAAAGAGATCGGGACTTGCGGTCGGATGATGTTGAAGACCCAACGGCAGGCCGCGACCGCTGCAATTTTTACTACTTGAATTTTCTATACGATGCCTTTCTATAGGTATTATCTGGTTAGCTATTGATGCATGTTCTGATAGCATTAAGATTGTACGTGAACAACATTTCTACAATATTATTAACAAGAGTTACAAATTCAATTGGTATAGAGACTACATGTAAAAAGCAAAGAAAAACATTAAAAGTCATTTTCTTTTTGATCTTATAGAACTTAAGAATTTTTTCAAACTCATACAAGGAGAAATTTGGCAGATTACCATGATCAACGCATGGTATTTGCTAATTTAACCAAAAAAGATTTTAATTGAAGAATACCACAAAGTTGGAGCGAACTGACTATTTTACCCTTTAATAAATGTACTATATATACTTTATTCTCTTGTCTTAAAGTACACTCTCTCTCATTAGCTCACTCTCTCTCTTCCTCTCACTCTCTCTCCCCCTCCCACTGGTCACCCGCCGCCCGCCGGCCACCGCCCTCACCGGAATCGCCATTTTCACTTCCAAGTTATTGTTTCTTTTTACTCCATTTACATCTGGAAAAGATCTGAGCTTTGATTCCACTATTTTTCAGTCCTCATTTTTCACAGTCCATCTCCAGCTCCAAAAGTCTTCGTTTTTCTATTCAGATTAATGGAAGTGAACTCAGGGAAAAAATGTATGATTTTTATCAAAAACTTAACAACAACTTACGATCTGTTATTTCCTTGAAGATATAATACATTATAATGCAATATAATGACATTTTCACACATATATGTTAACATATATTCATGCTCTTGTATTTCCTTGAAGATATTCTTCTCCTTCTCAATTACAATGGGCAATGGAGGAATGATGGATTATTTGGAGGTATGAAGCATCAAAGACAAAGTATATTAAAGTTCCATTGGATACAACCTATTCGTCGCTTATTGAGTTGATAAATGCATCTACTGGAATCAATAAGGATGATAGTTTTGTGGATATAGCTGGATGAAATTGCTATCCGGATAAACAGGACATGCCACCTTATGATTTGTTAAATGACGAAGATGTCGCAACATTTGTTGACTTATACAGCAGACAGGACAAGCCAATCCCTTTGTGTATTAGTACGCGTAAGAGGAATCCTCAGATTGTTGATGATAAGGGAATGGAGAATATTCCATTTAATGAGTCAGTTTGCAAGCAACCTGTGCGTGTTGATAAGGCCCACTTGCCTGAATGTAAGTCCCCTGTGAAATTTAAAAGGCTTAGTGTTAATCAAGCTTCGAATGAGCCTGAACATCTGAATGATTTTGAACCTGATATGGATAAAAATGAGAAGAAAGAAGTTCTGAATGATGATGATGATGAAGATAATGAAGATCTGAATGATGATGATGGTTCAAATGATATGTTTGGCCATGGTGATAGTTATATTTCAAATGATGAATTTAGATATGATGATGTCTTTGCATATAAGGAAGACTACTTTGACAGTGAGCGCGACCCGTTTCAACGGGCATATGAAGACAATGCTTTTGTAGATACGGCAAAGAATTATTCAGAATCCTCTCCAAGCACTGGTATGTTACATATATTGTTTCTTGATAACTGCATATAATGAATTTGATTATATAATGGAATATAATGTTATATAATGTTGTATAATGTTATATAATACTCAGGTAATGATGCCCAAGATACTTACAGAGATCCTATGGTTGGAACATCTGGAGCTGCAACTGCTGCTAATGTGACATCGACAAACGTACACCAGTATAATGATTGCGTGTATTGTATATGAAGGCAAATCAGGAGTTCCGAATAAGTCACTCTGACAAGACAAGAGTCCAAGTTGTTTGTATAGACAAACAATGTACTTTCAGGTTTAATTGCATTAAAAAAGCCTTGTCGGGAAATTGGACAGTTAGACAGTATGTAAATCAGCATACATGTTCGTTGGACATGCGGGTGAAGACAGTTCGAGGTGTTGCCACATCTAAGGCTATTGCCTATATGGTTAAAGACGAGAATTTGACTCCATTAAGAATAAAGGATACGTTGAGAAGGAATTACGGTATCAATGTTACTTATTGGAAAGCATGGAAAGCAAAAGAAATCGGCATAGGTTTTGTTAGGGGTGGACATGCTGAATCCTATGCAAGTTTGCCAGCGTATTTATGGTTGTTGGAAAAATGGAATCCAGGTACATATGCAAGCTATGAAACGGCGGAGGAGAGATGTTTCAAATTCTGTTTTTTGTCTTTAGGGTCTTGTGTTGTTGGCTTCAAATCAAGCATTCGACCTGTTATAGTTGTGGATGCTTGTCATTTAAAAGGTAGGTTTAGGGGTAAATTGTTCATTGCCACATCTATGAATGGAAATGGTCAAATATTCCCTATTGCATTCGGGTTGGCAGTTACCGAGAATGATGAGACTTGGTCATAGTTTTTCAGTGAATTGCGCAAGGTCATTGGGTCACACGAAGATCTGGTGTTTATATCGGATCGACATAGGTCTATTGAGAAGTCTTGCCTTGAGGTGTTTCCAGAAGCTGTGTATGGGATATGTATGTTTCACTTGGGGTTGAATATTGCAAGCCGTTTTAAGGTGAAGCCTGATGAAGAATCTCGTGTGTTCAAGGTCCTTGCTATTGATGCATTTAGGTTCGATATGATTGATGGGCGTCGTAATGCGGTGGTCGACATTAAGAACTGTACATGTACGTGCAACGTGTTTCAAATTAGCCAGGTACCATGTCAGCATGCTATACGGGCTTGCAGGGAGCGTAACATGTCAGTTTACCCCATTTGCTCCAGGTAAATAGAATATAATTTGATATAATAGATTATGATATGCTATAATATAATGTGCTTTAAAGGGTTTTAATGTGCTATAATGGAGTATAATGTGTTATAATGGATTATAATGTTCTATAATATATTATGTTCTATAATGTATTATATTATAATGTGCTATAATATATTATAATGGATTATAATGTTCTATAACTGATCATAATATAATGTGTTATAGGTACTATACTATTGGCAGTTTGTGCGATGCATACAAGATTCCAATAATGCCAGTCCCGCATCCAACCGAATGGAGTCGACTTGTTCCTGAAGAAGTACTTGCAAGTGTTGTTAAGCCACCAATTGTGGTTAACAAAGTGGGTAGACCAAGAAATAAACGTATGCTATCTCAAGGAGAGAGGGAGGAAAATATAAGCGAGTTAGATGTGGAAGATGCAGACAAGTTGGCCACAATAGGCAGATATGTAATGGATTTGAATACGTGCCACCTCAGAATTGAATGATAATTGTAGTGGCTATAATAATATAAAAGACGATGTATAGCTATAAATAAGTATGTAGTTCCACTACATATATTCCAAAAGCCCTAATATGGTCCAGTAGATAATAATATTCAAAAGCCCTAATATGTAGTTATACTACATATATTCCAAAAGCCCTAATATAAATCCTAATATGTAGTTATACTACATATATCCCCAAAAGCCCTAACAACAATACGAAATATAAATTGTTCAAACATAAATACGGAAAATACGGAATATAAATTGTTCAAACATTCAGGAATCTAAATTGTTCATTGTTTATCACTTGAGTTAAACCTCCTTCGAGTTGTAGACATCATCTTCACCTCGAAACCATTTGACCAGTATAACAGCAATGCACTTCCTGTATTTACGAAATTGGAATGCTTGCACAGTATTGTCCTCTTGCATAGATAAACATTGTATGAACTTTCCTGCAAATACTCCACAGTCAGAGTTGTTGGATTGTTGTAGGACATCATGGAATCTGATCTCAAAGGGCACATCTGGATCGAACTTGGGGACATCAAAACTCAGGTTGCAGAGGCTGGGTGCAATCAAAGCATGTCCTTCAAAGACCTTACTCCTCTCATGTGTAAATGTGGAGTTCAACGAGTCATAAACACTAATGCATTTAACTTCAAAGTCATATGAGTATGCAACCCAATGATATCCCGCAACATGTTCAATCCCATAGAGGATATCACATGTCGACCAGGCTTTGCATGGCCAGTTGCTATTGAAACCAACAACATAACTGTACAAGTCTGGATCAATATCTCTCCAAGGCGTGTGTGCGTTATCACTCATAATTTTGAGTTCCCTGGACTCCTTGTATCTGGGTACAACATTTTGGACAGCCTTGTTGTACAGAGTTCCTAGACATGTCCATTTCGAGTTTGGAAAGTCGTTCTCATAGACATCCAATTGCAGGTTAGTGAGCTCTAGCATGGAATCAATGACCTGTTATAACCAGATTGTATAATGTATTATAATCCTTTATAAAGCACTAAAATATATTATACCTCATTATAAAGTGTTAAAATCGATTACACTTCATTATAAAGTATTAAATCATATTAAACCCCCATTATAAAGCATTAAAAGTAATTATATCTCATTATAAATTATTAAAAACATATTATACATAATACTTACCTCATTGCTACCATCCACCATTCATTAGGTCTTGAAGATCACGCACAACCAAGTTCTCTATATGTTTAACAACCAATTCAACACCATATTTGGTAGCCTGATTTTTCCTTTTCGTATACAATGCAACCAACTGTTTTACTTTCCCGTTATCAAAATCAAGGTAGCAGGAAGGATTTTCCAAGGGTGGGATAAAGGTTGTGCATCTCCAAGAACAATAACCTTTTTGCTTCTCTTCTTTGGAGCTGGATCTGTGAATGGAGATGTAATAACAGGGGCAGGCCTCTTATTCCTTTGGGAAGTCCTGACTGGGGCTGGTTGTTCATTGAGGACATCTTCATGAATGGGCGATCTTACTTGGATCGGGATTGGTGGGTCGGAGATTGTTGTTATAGCAGATTCCTCATTAATAGGGACCACTCCTGTATGAACCATGATAATCTGCATATTTGAAGGATCATTGACTTCAACCCCAGCATCATCATTAAGCCCATCCTGACCATTAAGCCCAGTGTCATCCTTAAGCCCAACATCATCATTAAACCCAACATCATCATTCAGCCCAACATCATCATTCAACCCAGTCTCATCCTTTTCTTTTTTCTCGAACTCTTTTTTCCTAAACTCCTCAAATTCAACAGCAGGCTCAGGACCACTGCCTTCCTTTTCCTTCAATCCCAGCTCTGACCTAAGTTCTTTCTCCATTTTATGCTTTGCTAGAGCAAACTAGTATGAGTTGTAATTTCTCAACCTAATAGCAACCTGGTTGACAATACCCCTCCTATCAGGAACATTCTTCTCAACCACCCTTAGCCTACCCTCAAGATCTGACAATTTTGTGTTAATGTTTTCAAACATGTCGTTCATCTTTTTATTTAACTTCTTTAAATATGGTAAAACCACCAACCCAGTACCTGCTTGAACTGGCTCACCAACATCCTCAACTGGTGGAGAAGAAGGTACATGCTTCAATCTTGTCAATTCACTCCATTCTACAGCAGCCTTGTAATTCTCCGTTTCCAACTCAGCATTAGTTGGATCCAATTTCTTGAATGGGACCTGACAACTGTCCTTCCTCTTGTTAAACCACTTGGTTCTAACAGTACAATAATCGAACACATAATATAAACTGAGTAGTAAAGAAGATATAGAGCGTTAAAAACTCAAAGATTGGTAACTTAGTTTAGTGGTCAACACAACGTCTGGGGCATGCCACCCAAGGGAACCCACTATCAGAAAAAGATATTACAAGGAGGGTCTTACTCGTATGCCGCACATACGTAACGCCCTAACCTTGACTCTTCTATAATGTGCCTATCTGTATCTCCCGATAATAACTACAACATCATCCCGATGCTGATGAATACAAAGTGTTTGTGGATGGTAGAGAATAAACCTCACTGTTGCTATATATATCAGAGTGAAATAACAACTGTACATTCATTCAGGAGCAAGACACAAAGCTCTTAACACATTCGACAACCTAGCTTACAAAACGTTGCTATATGCTCTCGTGCTCTCAATATTCTCGACACTCTTCTATATGAATGAGCTCTCCTTTATATAGCTAGGTCTTGGGCTTCTTGTGTATGCATGGAGAATGAGGTAGTGTCTTCATACATTGAATATGCGCACTCCACTTTAGGTAATGTGGATGATCGGTCCAATTTTTTTCCTTCCTTGATCCATTGATTGCTCCTTAAGTAACCTAAGTTACCTAATTTGATTGCTTTCTCTTCAAGTCTAAATCTCTTCCATAATCGATCAAAAGTTTCCTAATCTACTCTAGGTAATAACGTTGCTTGTCTTCGAAGTAATGATCATCGACTTCTGTTGTGGATTGGAATGGTCGACTGCTTTAACAGTTGTGCACACTTACTTAATGGTTCCCTTCAACTCACTGTATTTAATGGGAAAACCAAATTTAATGAGGGTTTGGTTCATCCGACACGTACACGTCATGGACATCCCGCCTTTTTATGTTCTATAGACTTGTATGTAACTATTGAGAGTGAAGATATTATACATAATGTGAATATTCCACCAAAAAGTTTTCTTTTAGTTCAAAATAATCGATATGTAGAATCCGAACAAGTGATTTCCGAGATTCGCGCGAGAACGTCCACTTTGAATTTTAAAGAGAAGGTTCGTAAGCATAATGGACAGGGATGTTATCTTTTTTTAGAAATTTCACAATTGATTCCTTTTATGATTAATCGCGAGAATGATGAGTTGAGGGAAAATGTATATGAGAGACAAATTCAAAATATTATTTATGCAAATTTAAACTTCCCTAATAATTAGGGATGGAAGGAATGTAATTTATGAAACCGTCAATTCGTTTTTGGCATTTCTTAATAAAAAATTGAACACTTATAAGCATATATCCTTCTAGATATGGAGTATTATATTACATAAAAATAAAAAATTACTGATTGCAGTGTTTGGTGTTTGTTATGTTGGTTATTTTGTGTAGTACAAGTCACATGACATAAACTATTAATTTCAATAATATATAAAATCCCCCAGAATAAATCATAATATCATTCCAACTTTATTAACAACGAAAAACAAGAGCCACCAACATTAAATAATATCATAACATTCTAAATAAATCAACGCTTAATCAAACAAGCTAAGTTGAGTATCTTCCTCCAAATAAAACAAAAACAAATCTATTTAAAGGATTTAAACCAACCAACTAAATCATAAATTATAAATTATCGAATAGTCAAACAAATCTACTATCTTAAAGTTTGAGAATTACGAGTTATAATCTCATGATCAGTTTTAAGACATATCATACATTTTTATCGTGTATATACCTCAACATGAAATGACAATTTCGTCCTTTAAAAATTATGAGTAATAGTCATCATCATAGCCTCCCATCTCATTTGTTTTCTTTCTAATATTATTCCTCAATGTCTCAATTGAATCTCGGAACTTTTCAAGTTCAACCAACTTCATATTTCTAATATCTTTCTTCCACCACAATTTATTTTTCCTCATACCATTATTAGAACTATTATCATCCTTCACAACTACCCCTTGCTTCTTAAGCTCCATTAGATAATTTTTTTCATCCTCCAATTGCTTAACTTTTTCCACAAGTTTACTCAAATTTACCTCTTCAACTTTTGTTTGATTATATTCGTGGTAATGTTCTTCCTTCTTCTTGTAACGATTTATAATTGTCCCGACACTAGGATATCCGAAGGTGAACAATTTCCCCTTTTGAGACGAGGCAATTATCGCGATTTTTGCATCACATAATGAACATAATTCACTCGCCTTCCGGAATAATCCCTTACGACGTTTCGTGAATGTAGCTTGTCTACTGCGTTCGACTTCGATTTTCTTGATGTCAACCTTTCTTCTTCCTAGGTTTGGCTTTTTCATAACTTGGTTTTCTGCATGCTCCATTGAAACACACTGGGACGATGTTATTACAATAATGTATGAAGGAAGTATGATGGGGTGTGCAATAGTAGGTATTTATAAGAGGTTTTTTTAGTTTATTTACTATAAGTATAATTGGAAATTAAAGATCTTGTAATAAATGCAGTATCCTATGGGATTTTAATGCAATGAATATATATTGAATCTTAATTTATTATTTCCAAAATCTTTAGTCGTTTATTTCCAAAATTTTAAATTGTTAACTTAATGAATAATGAATCACTATCAATTATGACAGCCGTATATGAAGCAAGTATAATTCATTCTCCGGATCAGGGGCGGAAGGGGGGGGGGGGGGGGGGGGGTCGGTGCCCCCTAGGTTTTTCGGTATTATTATTTCACATATGCAATTTTTCAAATTTGTGTGATATATAATAAAAAGTGTAAGTAAACCAAGTGGAACTGTAGCTTAGATGGTTAATTCCTTCTTCTAAAAGGTAGAGGTCAAGTGTTCAATCCTTCTAAACTTTGTTTTTACATATTTTCTAACTTCAACAATTTTTCTTGGATGTCCAATATGGAATTAATTTTTACCTTATATATGTGTCTGTATAAAAATAAAATTTTAACCAAATTATTGAAGTATCTTTATTTTATTTATGGAGCAATAATTTTTTTTTGTTAATTAGCAATGAGATGAATTTCGAACAAAGACTTTAATTTGTGGTTAATATATAACTAGTAAAAGCTTTTTTTCACTAAAACTATTCGAGTAACTCATTTTATATAGTAATTATTGAATAAAAATCAATAAAGATATTTATACTATATACATCTACACTATATAATATGAGAAGGGGAGAATTAAAGGTTTTTCCTTAAGCCCTATAATCTCTTATAACCAATCAGTAACTAACACTTGTTTAATTTAAAAATAATCAGAATTATTTTAATCAACTTATGATTATTTATTTTTAACTAAATTTGATTATTTCATTTATTTTTATTTCTTACTTTTTATTTCTTTTCTAAAATAATTAGATACAAGGTCTCTAATGAATTTATATTAAATTTAGTTAAAATGAGTTATTTTAGAAAATATTAGTAGAAATTATGTTAGTTAACCTATTATATAAAAAATTAATTTGCTCCATATTTATTCGCATAAATAATATTGTGCAAGGACGTCTAGTGAAATATAATGGTGAAAAATAGCCGAGGCCGTCCCAAATGAAATATGAAGAGAGGGAAAGATAACCATACTTAAAAGTAGAGAAGTAAGAAGTAGAAAAAGTAGAGAGAGTAGTCTAGGGTAAATGACATCCATGATCCTAAGTTTTATGTTAAATGTCAAATAAGTTTTTGAATTTTTTGTATTATCACTATAGATCCCAAATTTTAAGTTAAATGTCAAATAGATCCTTAAATTTTTTGTATTACCACCACAGGTTCTTGAGTTTTATTATAATTGTCAATTAGGTTCTTTAGCATAAACCAAAATCTTTTATTGACTTTTATACCCTTTTATATTTACATCATAAACTTTTAATTAAGTATAGATAACTAAACTAATTTCTTTTCATTTAAAAATAATGATATAAAAAATATTAGATCTGTAAATTCTATTCTTACCTTTTTAATCAATTATTAATGGTAATACGATATATTGAATTTGTTTTAATTCGTAGCAATTTAGCTATAAATATCACACTTTGTAAATTTAATGTGGCGTTCAACTATCTATTGTCATTACATGAATGAATTGATTTAAATCTGCTAATGTGCTTAATTTGTGTTTGAAAAAAAAAAATCTAATTTGAACAATGAAACAATACTTTTTAGTTACTTTTTTTATCTATTAAAAATATTATCTCTATAATAAATTTATTTTTAATAATTTAATAGGATTAAGTATAAACATTATATAATGTATTTTAAAAAGCCTATTAAAATTTTGGCATCACATAAAAAATTAATATGAGATATAATAAAATATTAAATGGACGAGGGGTATAAGAGTAATCGAGATCATCAAAATTGATCAATGGACCTAAGATGGTATAATAAAAAACTTAGGGACCTAATTGATATTTAATGTAAAACCCAGGGACCCATATATCATTCACCCGAATGGTATATTCTTTTTTCGGTGCACCTCTTACAAACACAAATGAAGCCAATTAATAAGCAAATGTTTACCATCAACATACTGTACTAATACTCTGTCAACTATTGTATTCATGAAGATATTACATATACACTATTCAAAATGCAATGTTTTAAAACATCAAGGACTTTAATGACTTTGCATCATAAGCTCCATATTTTCTATAAGAAAATGATTTAGTTAAAAGAAAAAAAGAAGTCCTTATTGAGATGGTAAATCCAAATATTCAATGCTTTTGATTTCCAATCTACCAAACAATTTTTGGGTAAAATTTTGTCGACAACTTGTCACGTGTACGATAAATTCCTTCTAAGAAGTTTAAAATTTCACCTTATAAACTATGGAACGATAGTAACTAGAAGATCCAACTAGAAATATTTCAAAATGTGGGGATACATAATCTACTATCAAAATCTCGAAACAAAGTTTAAGTTATGACCTAAAATATAAGGTGTGTCTTTGTAGGATATTCAGAAAATTCTAAAACATTAAGCAAGCAAGCAAATCTACTTCTTTTAATAATGAGATATACATCCAGTGGCAAGCACCTATGAAGTAGAAATAAATATTTGAAAAAACTCAATAACTTAAATATTTATAGTTTAAATGGTAATTAAGCCATCTTACAACTCTTCCAATATTTATAGTTTTGTCACACCTTGTTCACATTTCCAATCTCAACATTCACAAATTACAAATTACTGAAACCAACATTGTTGGAAAAAGAACTGCACATTATACTGACCAATGAGGTATTTGTAAGGGACCACTATACTTCAAATTACATGTGACAGGAAAAATAGAACACAACCCATCAAGTGCCCTAAGTTAATCAAAATTCGGAGTCGAGGGGATTCTAAAGTCGCTTGATATGTCCTCTTCAACTATCATTTCTATACTTATAGTTACATGCCAGATGAAGTTCGGTTTATCCGCTGTGCGCCCAATCGCGGGGCAGCTGGTTTGTTCCCTCTACCTCGACCTGCTGTCAAAGGCCTGGCCTTAGCAGTTGGTGGAGGTGCTGCAATAGATGCCCATGGGTCGTCATCGTCAGCTGAGGCACTCTTTTTCATTGCCAATGGTCTCGAAGATGTTTTCGGGGCTGGGGCAGCTATGGCAGCCCATGGGTCGTCATCATCAGCAGAAACATTACTGTATCTGGAGATCACCGGTGAAGATGTAGATTTGGGTACAGGAGCAACAATAGATCCAAACAAGTCTTCATCTTCATCTTTCCTCATCTTAGTGCTGCTAGATGGACGAACACTTGACACTGCATTCATAGAGATAGAGAAAAGAGAGAATAGAAACTCATTCAGTTAGAGATTCAGATGTTAACGCATTTATTTTAAGTAGGTAGTGGATTCAATGGGTCTCGCTAACACCCATCTGGCCATATTGAATCCAGTTTTGGTTTTCAGAAATATTTCTTTACCTGTTCTGGAAGGGGATGATTGAGGGTAAACTAATATATTACCTTGAGGTTTCGGCTGTACTACAGGCCTCTTTTGAGCTGCGTAGATATTTGCAAGAGCTGGAGATACTTTTGCCTCTTCTAGTGGCTCAATGTCATCCCAGCCCTCTTTTTCACTTCCATTACCTTCCTCGATTCCATTTTCAATACCCTCCCAACCATCAGTTGAGGAAGGTGATACTGGAGCGAGTTGGTCAGCTGTACTGCTACTAGTGTTTACCTGAATAGCTGGAACATGTGCTCCATCTGTTTCTATATAATAAGAAAGAAACGAAATGATCGGGACTGAAGCTAAAAAAGAAAATCATAATTTAAAAAAACATGCCATTAGAGTATTAATGCAGATTCACTTTTTTTTAAAATATGCAAACAACAGACAGGGGCACAAAGCCAACCATTACACTCACAGTTTGACCCTTCTTTCTATATCTGTTCAGCAACAAAATTTGGTTCATGAAAGGACAAAGTACCTGGGACGAATAGAAACTCTAATCCTAACTCCTACGATATCAAGGATACTTGGAACAGAAAACTCAATGACCATGCATGATATGTATTGTTAAGATCATACCTGCGGCAGCATTAGAGAAGGTAGGAGTCAGTGGTGGTCCACTTGAATTTGCTGAAGCAACTGCCGTTTGTTCAGAAGGTTTTCCTTTGAGAGTCAATGAGCTCATTGCCCATCTGCAGCATATGCAAAAATATAAAACTAACTGTTACAATATGAAGCACTCATAATTTGCACAATAGAGAATAGAGTTAAAGCAAACATTTCAAATATCTAAGAAGGTTGGCAACATAAATTTGAGTACTACAAGAAAACCCACCTTATAAAAGACAATTCAAATTTAGAAAAAACTACATTTTGACATGTGTGTTTAAAACACTTGACCTCTTTTATCAACCAAACAAGGCAACCAAAACTGGATGGGGTCATCATATGACCCCTTAATTGTAACAATTAGCTAGTCGATTAACATCAGAAGTCATTAGGCTAACTCTGAATGGCAATAGTAACACAACTTAATCTTTGAAGACAACTTCTTCCTAGGCAGAAATTTAAAAATTATAAACTCGAGCTCATGAAAGGGTGTTTAGATTAGTTTTTGTCAGAGAAGAACCTCGATTCCGAGGTGAGGTTAGCAAAAAAATATCAAGCGTAGAATATCTGCAAAATCCATTCTCCATGCTTCAGCTTCTGGTTCTGTAGATTTTATTTGGTAGTTTTTTCTGGTTATTCTGTTTTAGTTGATCGAGAATAGATAATCCAGAGAGTAGTATGGTAGAAGATCAATTGGTTGAAATTGTCTGTTATGGAGAAAGTATGATGTAAATTTTCTAGCCAAGTCAATTCTGGAAGTCTATAAACTAGGGAACTTTCCTATTGTAAGACACCCTGGCTTGTATGTAGTCTTGATAAGACATGAACGGGCTCGTCAAATTTTCAACTGCCAATCCTTAATATCAAGGTTTGAGTTGACAAAGTCATAAAACTTGTGGGTTATTTACTTCATTTTTATTTAGAATGTCCCCTTCACTTATATAAGTATTTCAAAATTTCATTATCAGGGAGGCTGTTCCCAAGTTGACCCAATATGAAT
Organism: Echium plantagineum; assembly: GCA_003412495.2. Taxonomy (NCBI): domain Eukaryota; kingdom Viridiplantae; phylum Streptophyta; class Magnoliopsida; order Boraginales; family Boraginaceae; genus Echium; species Echium plantagineum. The sequence continues at coordinate 17,746,360 of CM016567.1, read as the reverse complement.
TACAAAGACTTTAAGAAGTCTATGTAGTGTACTGAACCAGTTTATTTTGATTTATTCTTTAACTCAAAGAACCAGAAAATCTAAAGTCCGACTCCATAGGACATGGAGAAACAAAAGGATGAAAAATCAATTTAGTCAACAATTAGCATAGAAATCAAAACAGAAAAACAATTAACACACCCGAGTAAACTAGCGTTTCCATGCATTTGTGAAATTCCAGTGTTTGACATGCCGCTGTTATCTCCAGTTGACTGAGAAAAACAAGAAAGAAACTTTAGAGGTCCACCAAAAAGCAAGGACGACCAAGAAAAGTGACAAGAGACTATGTTTTTGAACTTCACAAATGTGAAGAAATTTTACAGCTTATTATACGTAGTGTCAGTTGATATTTTACCAAAGCAATAAGTTCAAAAATAGCATTTAGAGACGACCACTGGAGTCTGGAGATGCACCACATACCTTCTCATGGTATTGTTTCACTAACTGCAAAAATTGCTCAGTGGCTTGGAAAGCCTTCGATTGAACATCACTGCACGAGAAAAAAAGTTAAAAAAATCTTGATAATGTATTCTCACCATAAAATTGTCATATCAAAAGAATTATATGTTTGATGGTATACATATTGTCAAGTTACTAAAAAAAACTTCAATATTACATATGTCCTTGAGAAAACACTTAAAATCATTTTTCACAAGATATCAGATATATAGTATCGCTGTGAACTATATAATCACAAGAGCTAAGAAGCTGTAATCCTAGTCCGCTTTCTTATGCCATTTCCATAACCAAAAGTTGTGCAAAAAATTGTACAAGTCCAAGTGAAAGCAGAAGAAAACAAAAAATGAAAACATTTCTAATGTTTACTCCATTATTAATATTTCTTACAAGAACAGTTTAAGGGGATGGGTACACCGAACTAATGCTCGCTCTCTATAATAGAAATAGGTCGAAAAACAAAATCGAAATGATAACCATTGGACAGCAGTTGTGCATTAAATGGAAATGAATACCTGTCTGGATCAATAGTTAGTACCACAAGATTCGGTAAAATCCTAGTTGCAATTTCAGTGACGTCATAGAATGCACTGGTTGCGCACAGGGCCATAATACCTGAAAAAACCATATAAACAAATTAATGTCAGGAAAAACAGAACAACGCCAGGGATGTATCTCCCGAGATCTAAGAGAAAATGAGTCCCCAACTCGAAGAGCAATGTGAGCCAACAGTATGAAGTAGGAAATGTCTGAAGACATAGTGTACTCAAGTGAGTATTATTCTACCTGCTCCTCTGGCAGGAGAAAATGTATCACGCAGAGCACGAACAGTCAATGCATTTATTAGAACCCTTTTCCTTGTCTGAAATGAAAGGATTCACTAGTTCAGTTTGACAGGCATGACAAAACCATCTACATATATCTAGTGGTGTTTCTGGAACTGTGAGTGGAAAAAGGAGAAAGCTACTGACCCCTTCATTAAGGTGACTAGCAATGTTCCCAAGTAGGATGGTAGTATTTGTTCGAATTGCAGGCTCTTCATCAACCTAAGTTAATTACAAGAAAAAATTAAACAAGAAAAGAATATACAAGAAAACAATGGAGTTGGACGATCGTCTCCTCTAGCAGATGGATAAAATTTCATAACATATAATACCTGTAGCTTAGATAGATACTTCAACAATGACCCTGACAAGGTGCGCTGAGACAACTGCAACAAATTAGGTGAACAGAATAAGTTGATGGATAGCTTAGGTAACTATACTAACAGAGACTAACTAATTAAGTACAAATAAAATATATGTTTAAACAAGGCACTGCCAGTGGCTTCCAAGGTTATTTCTTTTAATTTAACAATTCCGATTGCATGAACTAGTTACTCTTGAGAATTAATAATCCACATGCTGATATGTTCACTCAGCAAGAAGTAGCATATACCTTAGGAGCCAAAACAAGCATGGATTTGAGTGTCAGTTCCCGGAGGAAAGCAGATGTATCCGAAAAACCAGTAGCCACATGAGGATAAACCTGAATTGAGTAAACAGAAGGTTAGATAATTAATTAGTAAGGAACTGTGACACAACTACAGAACTGAAGTTACTAATTAGTAAAGACCTGTGACACAACTACAGAACTGAAGTTAGTAGCACATCCATTGAAAGAGATAACTTGTATTTGTTTGAATAACAGAAGGTGATAAGTCCATAAAAAACCTACTTGTTCGTCAACGATTTGAGATGATAATGACTCCCCATATTGATCAATATGCTGCAGAAGACCAACTCGAATAGCCCTATCATTGGCTGCAAACAGTTTAACAATCGTCGGCAGAACCTAGACATGAAGACTCATTTAAGAAAATGAAATCTCAACACAGTAATATTTAATGGTCTTTTTGTCCATGGAAGCAGGAACTATGACCTAAGGAAACATATAAAGGAGTTTAACCTTGACACTGAATTCTTCTGCTGGAAGCTGAGAACCTAGTTTCAGGAATGCAGTCAGAGCAGGGGCAGAAGCTGCACCAAATTCCAATGCAGAAGCTAATAGAGGAAGCAGCTGAAAGAAACAACGAATTGGAGCAATCAGTTATCAGACACTTAACACTACAAGATTAGAAATACAATGTGAGAATATCTCGTGTCGTACCTTTTTCAGCACGATTTGAAGAGGCAGTTGTTCAGCTAAATTTGGTAGTTTGCGGAAGAAAGTGTCCTTTTCGACACTGTCTTTCAAATTAAGAATTTCCATGAATTGTATTGTCTCCACCAACTTGTTCTGGAAATATTCTGGCAGTTCATGATTCAAACAATTAACCATTAACCAATGGAAGTGTACCGCAAAGAAATTATTTCTGCAAGGACATGATTCAGGAAGAGTTCTTGGACGAGCTCAACTAAAAAACTTCAAGAACCTATCTCAGATTTTACAGATACTGATTGATCATTATATGCATACCTAAACAATCATGATACTTCTCTTCATCGTTACCTCTGTTGTCAGCCATCCAATTTTGATCAATAAAGTTGAATAACGATTAAAAGAAAGAAATAACAGTAGTGATTACATCAGCTTATTGGTGGGGAGCTCTTTAGTCAAGCAGAAGAACAACTTAAAGCAACAGACTTTATGAGACCCAAACATAAAAAACTGATGAAGTTCCAAGAATTGATAGAGAGAGTACTAACCACTATTTTCCAGAAGCTTGGATGAATTCATCCTGCGAGAAGGTGTAGAACTCAAGAGTCTCTGATAATCTGGAAGTAGAGACTGAGAGATAAAAAGAAAACCGCAAATGAAAATAAATTCTCCAAACTCATATTATATCAGGAAATTTTTACTAGTCTAAAGCTGAAAGGTCAAAGTAATAAGCTTACTTTTGGAATACCACTCGTATTACGTAGCTCCTCTGTTTTGCTCAGTTTTGTACCAGAGAAAAGTTCATAGATGAGACAACCTGATAGTTCCGAAAGAAGAATGCACATTAGATTGTGATTAAAATTTGGTATGCATTATGACATCCTTAAAGTCAATAAAAACATGTTAAATCCTGCCCCCAATACCTAATGTGTCAGAAACAGAAACAGATGACACATATAGAGAAATTTATATTACTGAAAAGGACATATGCAACTGTTCAATCAGTTCAAGAGAGCTTAGATCCTCAGTTTCTCACAATCTCACTAAAATCCTTACATTTGCTTTTAATAAGAATCCATCTAGGAGTGGCTTACCTAAACCCCATGAGTCAATAGCCCAAGGTGGAGACTTTCTAACTGTCGCCCAGTCAGATTTAACCAACTCCATTGATTTATATTGTGCACCAATAAGCCATTCATATTGCTGCATCAAAATTATGATAGTGAACTTAACGAGATAAAATCAATTAAAAGGTACATCTAGTGACAACTAAATTCCATCTTATATACGAGAGGCAAATTTCACATCGAAAATCAAGCCTCTACCAGCATTGGCCCAGTAGAAGCTCCGTTCGTGTCAAATTCAGACAATACATCAAATGCATGCAATTTCCAGTCCAATGTTTGTGTGACGACAACACTAGCCAAGCAAACATTTCCATGAACCTGCAGCAGCAGATACAGGTTGAAAATCAACTCAATGAGTAGGAGATACTGGAAGAAATGAAAGGAGAGAAAGATGACAATAAAAGAGCCACGTCAACTAAAACATGAAAGGGAATATAATATAACATGTAATGACAAATATGATTCCTTGTGTCATCTCCATCTCTTAAAGTAACACTCGGAATCAACAGAAAACGGAACTAAGTCTGGCAGGCATGTTTGCTTAACATCATTAACTTGTTTGCTTAAAGGGAGAGAACATATCAGCCAATTATAACTTATCTCCAGACTTATCTCCAGACTTATATCCAAACAATAACAAAAAAGTACTACAAAGTGATCCTAACATCATCAGTAGTCAGAAAACAGACATATATATATAGGAAGAGTCTGAATAGTAAGTTGGAGGAGTCATTAAATAAATAGGATATTAATGTCGACCATGGTATAATGCACCAGAAGGTCAAGACAAGTGAGAGGAATAATTTCAACAAAATCTTTATAGGTACACCGTGGAGTCTTCTTGGCGTCAATGCCAGTATATGAACAAATTTGTTAGATGTATATGATTAAATGCACTTACAAGTTTGCAGTCATTATTCAAGAAGCTAACAGCTTTAGCTATCCGATGAAGCCCCCATGCGTAATATTCATCCCTGCCACCAACATAATTATTTTATCATCAACTATTGGTTCAGTTAATGATTTTACCATCAAGTTCTGATTCCTTGAATAAAATATGCCATACATGGGAGTATGTCGAAGTGTAGAATGGAGATGATATAGAATTAACAGCAATAAAAACACCTTGACATGCTGATGCACATGGTGAGGGTAAGTATGTTTACTTCAATATAGTAAACAAAAGATGAAAAATGACAGGAGAGAACTAAAAGGTCCCACTATACCATACTTAAGCAAATAAAAACTATATGCATGAAGTATTTTAGGTAATGTTGAGTAATAAAATATCTCACTTCATGTTTAGAGGGGAGAACTAGCATCAGTAATTTCTTACCTTTGACTGCCCACTAGTCCTAATTCCTTGATTTTTTCGGACAAGGGCATAACAGCCTCCGTAACAACATATATTGTAACCTTAGAAGTGGAACCATCAAAAGTTTCGCTCTCCGTACTGTGCAGAAATGACAAAATATTGGGATGCCTGACCTGGATGAAGAACATATATTGTAACACAAAACATTCAATGAAATGATCAAATTGATTTATCTCAGATTGCAAAAGTGAACAATTGTCAAATTTGCAACATATACCATAAATTCGAATGGAGTTGGTTTTTATCAGTGAAATACCATAAGTTCTGAGTGCCTTCTGACCCTATATGAATCAACTGAGCCTTGCAAAACCTTCACTACCTCCATCCCATTTTCTAAGGGACTTTTTTCCAAAATAGAAATCCTAATATTGGTTCCTATTTTCACCAATTTTTTAGTGGGGCAATGGATGGAAAATTTTGATAAGTGAGATAGTTTCAAATTTGCATTGAAAAAAAGTGTGAAAAGTCAAGAATTACTTAGAAAATGGGATGAAGGGAGTAGCAAACAATGTCAACTTGCACTTCTAAGATCAAACTACGCAAGTGATAATTTACTTCTTTATTATATGAGAAATGTCTAGAAGTTACAACAATTTTAGCCCTTTGAGACTGACAATTTCACCTTTAGTCAATTTTACTTGTTAACTCCCCAAAACGACCTAGCAGAAAAAGTAAAACAGGAATATCCTCTTGCGTTTTATTTTTGTACTCGTACTAAATAAAGCTACAAAAAGACTTTTTTTACTCTAACTGAATGAAGCTACAAAAAGTCCATGCTGCTTGAGCAATCATGATCCTCCCTGTAATAAGAGGTTAGGAGGTCATACTCGAAGTCAATTGCAGTGGACTGAGGAGATCAGAGAAACAATCTGATGAAGCTAAAAATGCTATTATTACGAGTGGGATACTACGATTAAAGTTGGACTTGGCTTATCACCCTCAAAGGACAAGAATAATAAAACGGAATAAAATCATAAACAAATATGACCACAGAAAAAACGAGATAACACTTTCAGATATAGCTTACAGTACGAAGTCGCTTGACACCATTCCGACCAGCAGCTAGATGCCCATCATTAGCATTACTTCCAGTGAGAGCAAAAATAGACACAGGAGCACCATCATCCTGTTCCACCAAAAAAGTAAGTAGAATGTCAGGCACCTGTGATCTGGTTGCCAGAATGCAGTTCCACAAAAACCATTTGATACAGTGGTAACATAAAATATGCAACCGTCCACCCGCAGCTTTATATCTATTTAATTTCACTACATGAGTACCATATCATTATTAATCATTATAGGATTTTTTTTCCAGCAATTTCAGTGGTCAGTGAATTTACTGGTTGACCAACATCACCAGTTGTATAATGAGCTCGTTTTTTACCCATGAAACTCCGCTCTTTCTCCTAAAATGGCAGGCAAAACTACTCATTTCATTATACATCTAACTCTAACAAATATAGTTTGCCAAAAACAAGTAAAATATATTTTTCAAAATGAAGATACAAAGTTCAAAGATTTTTTTATGTCATGTTTTATTAATTACAAACTCTGTGCTTTTAAAAAAAATTTATTCCTTTTTTCCAACTTCTTTAAGTACTTGATAAATTTATCTTCCTTAAACAAGATTATTAATATGTCTAAGACTCTTAGAAACATCCCAATAGTTAGCATTTAGTTAGTCTCTTCAATAAATTTATAACATATGCTTAAAATAAGAACCCTCAATTGCCTGCTCTTATACGCCGCTGACACTTGAACCGAGAAACTCTTGGTCCCATGAAGGCTCTATAACTATTAGATCACTTCAATATTATCCAAGAACCATAAATTCACTCATTCTTGGGCTATTTGGATATTTCAGGAATGAGGAATGAGCAATGAGATGGACATCATAAGTTAAGTTACAACTTACAAGCGAGGGGAATCTATCTCAAACAACTACAGCTCGTATCTTCCAATTACTATCGCAAATGCAAAATCTTAACCATGCTAGCCATTACTTTGTAGCTTGTATCTACCAATTTAACCGTTACATCTGCCAAGTTCATCACTATCCTTCTTAATCAACTATCTCCTTCATTTTTTAAGCCACCGCTAAGTTATCTCCCTAGTAGCAATGTTAATATCGATATCTTTGTTTGTCGAGCTAATAACCACTCCTTAGTCTCAATCGTCTCACTGTTACATAGTAAGATTCAACCTCCCCAACAAATCACAGCTCATAATCATCGATGAAATATACTCCCTCCATGTTCTTTAGTTGTCGTTTAGCCTAAATTTTTTGTTCCAAAATAGTTGTCATTCTAGCATAGAAAAATTGTAATTCAACATTTTCAAATGCTAGAATGACAATTTTGATCCAAATCCAAATTATACGTCAATTAACGTTACAATAAAAAATCAAAATGGCGAATAATTTTTGCGTCATTGGATCGAGCTGAATCTAGGTGAGGGTAAAACTTAAAGGCGACGTACTTTAGACGAGCCGCGGTAGTGAATCCAAGAGCCCCAAGCAGAGGAATAAGGCTCTCCGATGTTGTAGGGTAGATCTTTGAGGGCTGCGCCGGATCCCGAAACGACGTCCTTTAGGAATTTGAACATCCTCGCCGATCTATTTGTCACAATTGGACAATCTTTTTGGGACAAAAATGGATGGAGGGTGTATTATTTTCTTTATATTGTCACAATTGGACAATCTTTTTGGGACAGAAATGGATGGAGGGTCTATTGTTTTGTTTAGATGGAAATGTTTCGATCTGGATTCAGTTTATTTTACTAGCTAATAATTTGTTGATCCTGGTTATGGATTCTCATGTGGTATGGCATGGTTCATGTAAATTGTGTATGTACGATGTCGTTCGCCGTGATCTGTTAGTGAATTTTAGATGTTGAAATTACCATTTTATCCCTCCGATTTGAAATGTAATGGTGTAAAATTATAATTTTACCGTTCCTGTAAACACTATTGTGGTGTATGTATAATGGATTCCCATTTGGAACTTTCCCGAAATGAGCTTTTCTCTCCCATCCACTTTCAACTAGGGGTAAACCATTATTGTAAACACTATTATGATGTATGTATAATGGATTCCCGTTTGGGACTTTCCCCAAATGAGCTTTTCTCTCCCACTCCGCTTTCAACTAGGGGTAAACCGTTACTGTAAACACTATTGTAGTGTATGTATGATTAGCCACAATGAGTTCATTCTGCTTTCGTTCTTCCACATATAAATGATTTCTGTTAAGAAATATTCTTTTTCTTCTAATAAAATTGGAAAAAGTGTTCAATTGCATATTGGATTCTATATTATTGATGGTCGAATAAATTACGTCAAACTATAATATCGAATTTACTTTTTTGTTACCCCTTACGACAATTATTGTATTATCAAATTATCCCTCGAAACCTTATCAGTTCAAGTTGTTGTTTAAAATTATCCCTTCCTCACTTTTTCCAAAAACACTATTTAATCAATTTAAAAGAATATAACTAGATGACCCATCGATTCATTTTCACTAAGTTAGATTTTTTTTTAAAGTAACCCTAAAGTAATCCTTTCATCTGTTCTTTTCAATTTGTCACTTCCTTATTTTCAGTAACTCCAAAAGATAGCACTTCATCTTTTTAAATATATAACTAATAATATTGGTACATAATTAATACATGTACTAACTAATATTTTATACTAATATGTACAAAACATATGATTCATTAAAAAAAATCATGTCTCTCAAGTCTCAATAATTAATTAAAAAAAATCATCTCTCTCAAGTCTCAATAATTAATGTTGATATAAATACGTAACACATTTTAATGATAACAATTTTATAAAGGAATATATAACAACAACAAATACATGGAGTGAAATAATCAATTTTTTCTCAAAGTATGTGATGAAAGTTAAAAATAATACATGGGATTATGATTTAATTTGACAATTGGCTTGTGTAGATTAGTTAAAAATAATACATGAGACTTAAAATAAAATTTCTAATTCTCCTTCCCATGTGAAATATAAGGAAGATTAATGGTTCGTTTGGACCTAGATGTATCTCTATCTGGCCAATTTTGGGGCTTAATAACTAAACTACCCTTGAACACCTTTATCTTGCCAAACCCACATTTCATACCTCATTATAAAAAAATTCCTCTCAATCAATTTTCTCCTACATAAACCTCTCCTCTTTCTATCGTTAAAAATTCCACCAAAATCTCCAAAGCCTTGACCTAAGATCTACAATTTTGGGTAAGTTTACATATTGAAAACAATATATTTGTGAACAACATTTGTTTTTTGGTTCTATAAAGTTTTTTTTTAAAGTTTGAATCTTTTTCAATTTAGTTAAGTTAAAATCATGTTTTCCAATATCGTTGATTTAAAATCACATTTTTCAATCAGTTTATACTTTATGTGTATTGCTTCTTTTGTTATTTGAAGGCTTTTGCAACAAAAGTTTCAATCTTTTTCAATTTAGTAGAGTCAAATCACGTTTATCAATGTGCTTGAGTTAAAATCAGGTTTTTCAATGTGCTTGAGTTAAAATCACGTTTTTAATTAAGAGTAAATGGCTTCATCGATCACCCACGTTTATTAAAAAACACTAGGCGATCACCCTAGTATGACTTTGCATACTTTCGATCACTTATGTTAGGTATTGTGTATACTTTTGGTCACTCAAGCATTTTTTTTGGTACAACTCGTGATTTTTTGAAAATGTTAACATTTTTAGTAATGGTATTTTTGTCATTTCACCCTGGATTTGTATACTTTCGATCACTCATGATGAGTGTTAGTTGATGTTAATGACAAATCCAGGGTGAAATGACAAAAATACCATTACTAAAATGTTAAAATTTTCAAAAAATCACGATTTATACCAAAAAAATGCATGAGTGACCAAAAGTATACACAATACCCAACATGAGTGATCGAAAGTATACAAAGTCATACTAGGGTGATCCACTATTTTTTTTAATAAACGTGAGTGATCGATGAAGCTATTTTCTATTTAATTAATTATATACTTCATATGTATTGTGTTTTTGTTATTTGAAGGTTTTTGAACAAAAGTTTGAATCTTTTCTAAGATTTTTATGGATATATGGGTAAATTTGCACTAAAAATTATAAATATATGTGTAAAGTTTGTTCTTTTGATACTTTAACGTTGTTTTTTGAACAAAAATTGAATCTTTTTAAGTTGAACTCAAGACTTTGAGTTTAAATAATGTTTGAACTATGAATTTATGTTTCATGCGTGTTATGTGTATGTAATTTGAAGATTTGATGTCGTTTTGTAATAAAAGTTCGAATCTTTGTGGTATTATGTTGATATAGTCTCGTTTTTGTATAAGTATAACATTGTATACTTAAGTATAATCGATTATAACGCCATATAATAAAGTATAATAAATGTTACTGAAATATAATCGAGTATACATTTTATAATATATGTACTTAATGTATAGTTACAGTTCATATAAGTTGTTTAATATTAGAATATAATGTTGATATAGTTGAGTTTATTATGATACAAACTACTATAATTTATTATAATTCAAGAAAACACGTTTTTTTTATTGAATTAGATTATTTCAATTTTGGTTTAATTATTTCAGACTGAAGAATAAGAGAGTTCAAGTGTAACGCCCCGCCCCGGAAACCGGATCGGAACGTTATTTGATTTGATGGACTGGCCTCACAAACCATCACGGGTCTTTACAACACGTTTTGTCCTCACTCACGTGCTCACCGGGACACTTCCCAGTGGGTCACCCATCCTAGAATTACCCCAGGTCAAGCACGCTTAACCTTGGAGTTCTTCTGAGTTGGGCTAACGAAAAGAAGATGCATCTTGATGTTATGAGTAGTACCAATCAAATCATATCAAACATATCACATCACCCACTCTGGGCCGGGTATTACAATCTCCCCCACTTAAACACTCAACGCCCTCGTTGAGCCCATTCACATCCACACCCACGTCCACATCCAGGACCGTACCATCCGTGTGAGACTCATCTCACTATTCCGGACGGCTCGGCTCTGATACCATTTGTAACGCCCCGCCCCGGAAACCGGATCGGAACGTTATTTGATTTGATGGACTGGCCTCACAAACCATCACGGGTCTTTACAACACGTTTTGTCCTCACTCACGTGCTCACCGGGACACTTCCCAGTGGGTCACCCATCCTAGAATTACCCCAGGTCAAGCACGCTTAACCTTGGAGTTCTTCTGAGTTAGCCTAACGAAAAGAAGATGCATCTTGATGGTATGAGTAGTACCAATCAAATCATATCAAACATATCACATCACCCACTCTGGGCCGGGTATTACATCAAGTTCTAAAGTAGCGTGAGTTAATCGAATACCCTAATGGAAAAGGATCTTGCTAGTGACCAGAAGATCGTGGGTACGAAACTCACATCTATCGCTAATTTACAAAAAAAAAAAGTTCTAAAGTAGCGTGCACGAATGACGTCGGAGAAAAGATTCATGTTGAATAATAGAAATCTAATTGTTTTTTATTTCCTTTTTATTTTTCATGATTTTTTTAGTCTTCAAATATATTAATAAAAATATTTGTTCCATACCCTAAAGAAATCAGTATTTTTTTTTTTGATTTGTGCTAATTCTAATATATTAATCCAATTTTTATGGTTGTATTCAATTTGTGTCACATCAATTTGTGTCATATCAATCATATCAATTGTTATTGAGGTTGAACTCTGTAACACATCAATTTGATGCAAAGATAAATCGCAAAGATAAATCATGACAAATTTGAGTTCGTAAAGATTATAATAGTCATTTCAACCCAAAAAACTAGTCTAATGATATCAATTTTCATTAAGGGTAAAATAGTCATTTTGCCCCAAAAGTGTGATATTTTCCAATTAAAAAAAGTTTCAGGGTTTTTTGCTATTACAGGAGGTTGACCATGGTATTCTTCAAAATTTCTCAATAAGAATGTGAAAAAGTGATGAATAAAAAAGATACTCCCTCCATTCTCTTTTACTTGTCTTTCTAGCATCAAATTTTTGTTTTTAAATACTCGTCTTTCTAAAATAATTAATTACAAATTTACATTTTTCAATGTACTTTTTGATTAATTTCTACTATGAATTTATCAACCAACCAATTATATATCTTCAATTGATTGTCATTTTACATTCTCAATGTACTTTTTAACTATCTTTAATTTTTTTAATCAATGTGCAAATGGCTAGAAGCACAAGTAAAAGAGAAAGGTGAGAGTATTTAATAAGGTTGGATTAAGGTTTGAGGTTGAGTTAGAAGGTGTAGTTAGTTTAAAATATTCCTTAACTAATTTGTCCTTATGAAACAAAAATTAAAATGTTCAAAAATGCTGAAAAAGTCAAAAATGCGAAAGTTCAGGTATCATTTTTATGCTCATGTGTCTATTTACCAAAAAAATTATAAATGATTATTTGGCGAGATAGGAATAATTCAGCCATTCAGGTGGTCACATACAAAAAAGCCAAATGAAAAATTGGATGTTGAAACTAAATGATTAATTTGGTTGCACAATCCAGATGGTCATGATTTGTGAAGTGGGAGACGGGTCAACACCTAGCTAATCAAACCCATTATTAGTCAACAAAAATTTTACTCTAATTCCCCCAGTAAGTAAATATTATTTGGGAGAAAATATTGACCAAATAGTCAATGGTCGATTACCAACATTATCAAATGTTGGAATAATTCTTCGTGGTCCTCTGCCAATAATAACTTAGTTACAAAATTTTAATACCTTTATTAATCAAATTGTTACATATATATTGACTCAGATGGAAAATTATGATTTAAATAGCTTGGTGTCATAATAATCAATTTATCTTTTGCGAAAAATCATTTGCAACGTCTTCAGAATTTGGTGAACTATCAAGTGAAATGAAATTCTATCATTTACTTAAGAAATTTACTATTCTCTCCAATTTAAATTATATGTTTTGTCCGTGTCTAACTTTGATAAACAATATCTAATTAGTTATATTGTAAAAAATTATAAAAACTTACTTTGATGAAAATACTCTTAATTATACATTTAGTAATATTACTTATATATTTTTTGGACTAAGGAGTAATAAGTAATTGATAGTCAAAATTGACACCCAAAAACGAAAAATGTCATAAATTTTAATTGGAGGGAGATTATTTTAACAAAACCCGAGCATATTGGATCTTGTATGTTATTATTTGAGAGTTCATTATCGAAACGACGGCACCAAGTTATATTTTGATCTTCAATAATGTTATTGTAACAGTTTATTGGCAGCAAACAAGTGGCACCAAAATTTGCGTTTTTTCACTTTGATTCCCTAACTAATGTCTTAATTAAATTAAATCGTACTATATTTAAAGTTGTACTCGATCTGGTTCTTGTCAGTGGCACAAACATTACACTTTGGTCTCGAAACTAACATTGCAATTAATCTTAACAAGTTGTTAATAAGAATGTAGGGAAAACGTTAATTTCATGAGGAAAGTATAATTTTTGTGCCACTTGCAAAAAATAAACTGCTACAACAACACTATAAAGAATCATTTTAATATCATTATCGAAGACTATTTTCATAATTATTAACTCTATCATTTAATACCTCAAAAGTAAAGACATTCGAAAAGTTAATTGCAGATTTGACCCTAAATAGTGGGACGGAGTTGCACCTTAGTCCTATATAGTTACAATGTTGCAAATTAGTCACTCAAAGTGGCACAAGTGTTGTCCTGAAAGTAACAAATATTGCACTATGATCCCAGAGAATAGGGACTAATGTGCAACTATTGTCACTTTCGAGAACTATATCATAACACCTGAGCCACTTTCAGGGACTAATTTACAACAATAATGTAACTATCCGAACAAAAAGACCAAAACACAATTTCGTCTGACTATAAGGGATCAAATCGACAATAATCTCGACATTCAAACTAGTCCGTACTGTGTATATAGGTCTCCTAGTAAACGGGACAAAATTCTTTGAAGTAGACCATGACTTAGTCGCGATTTCCTAGAGCTTCTTCCAGGCTCCGTGTTCATCAATTACTTTGAATGGGAATTAACCAAACAAAACTTTCCTTTTCACCCAAACTTTCTTTAAAAACACCAACATTTATTGCTCATTCATTTATCAAACATATATACCTCCACTTTCTAAATTAAAACAATTAGTACATGTCTCATCAATCCTCTTTGCTTTCCATATTTGCCAATCAATAGTACTACATTTTTATTACAAAAAATATAACTACAAAGTCTAGCATTTGTCTCGAATTTCACTCTAACGCTACAAAACGTCGAAAATGGACGAGACAACGGCCCTAATCTACCGCGGGATAAACTTGGCGCGAGAACTTGAAGAGAATTTGCCTAACTTCATGACGGCTAATCAACCTCCTCGAGTACTTTTAGGCAAATGTGACGAGATTATAGGGGTGTTCAGTAGAGTGAAAGAGAGGGTGCTGAAACGTGCCCATCCTCAGACGACGCCCATTAATATGGACGACGCCGGAGGGGGGTTTCAAGAATGGTGGAGAATTAATAGTAGCATGCATCATTCAAATAATGCAATGGAGTTATTAGATAATGCACAACATTTTGGGAGTCCTGAATTGGAGGGGTTGCAGGCGCCGGTGGGGCAGAGTTTGCAGTCCATTCCGGCGCCGGTGGATCATACAACGTTGTTATCTTCACAAAGGAACAGAAGAAGGTAAGAGTATTCATCTACTCATGTGTAGTATGGAAAATGAGATTAAAATACATATTTTCAATCAATATCTAGGATTAATGTGCACATTTTTTAGAAAAATCTAAGAGTTGGAAATTTTATATTGGCCTTATTTCAATTCTTTCAAAAGAGGGATTAAAGTGCATATTTCGACCAATATCAGATTTCAGTTGCACAAACCGTACAATTACGAAAATTAAAGTGCTACTTCCGTATAGGACCATTTCAACAATTATTATGTTGATGCATACTCCTAGTCATGTATTTTGTTTGGAAATGCATATGACATTTCCTATCAATTAAATTGAAGTTCCACTAGTGAAACATGTTTAGTAGTGGAATAATGAATTAAGTTTGATCATAGCTAGGCTAAGCTTTAGCAATTTACATGCCATCATTTGGACCATGATTTTTACTTACATGCATATGATTTAGATACTAGAAGATGGTTTTTTGTACATTATTGTTTTATCTAATAATTGGGTATTTGGGTTACATACTTTATTGGTTTTTGAATATCTTCATATATATATGAACTACATTTTGTGCCCTAGTTCAATTTCCTAATAACAAATAGATGGAGAGTATAAAGATATTTTCTTGAAACTTACATAACTATTTATTCTTCTAGATATACTTTAATAATATGAGTTTATACATTTATAACATCATGTTATAGTAATTTACTACCAACCATACATAATAGAATTTTAGGAACACCATATGTGTATTACTGTATTTTACTAGAAAAACACCCCTAAGTTTCTCATCTACCCTATACTATGGCTATATATAAAGTGGGAAGTGGGTACTTATTAAACATTTTTCATGATGAAGCACCATAATTTCCTTAATTATAGAAAAAATAACATATTTATTTATTAGTTTGTGTGACTGTTTTGCTCAATAATTGCCCATCAATATTACTAAGTATATCTACCTTCACTTTTTGAAAATGGTTTGGCTCAAAATAAAATCTTGTAACATTTTGCACATGAGCTAATTAAAATGAGTTAAATAGTAATATTCCATAAAAATACTAGTATTATACAGTACTTATTTAATTATTTTTATCATGCACATATATTTTCATAATTTAAAAAGAATATTTTATCACAATAAGTTCATCTAAAAATTAGTCCAAAAGTATATATTATAAATACGTTGAATGGATTCATACATATGTTGTAATACTCTTTGATTTTTGTGTTATTTATATGTTTATTTTATTTCTATTCGCAAAATTATAAATAAATATTTATTTTTGGGTATGTAGACCAGATGATGGATGTAATAAAAGAACAATACGGGTAGCTGCCCCTCAAATGGGCAACACCGATGTTCCACCTGAGGATGGTTTTACATGGAGAAAATACGGGCAGAAAGAAATTCTTGGTTCAAAATATCCAAGGTAACTCTCTCAAGTAGTGCTCAAAATAATCGAGTGGTGTATCGAATTGAGTATATGAGTCGAGAAGTGGCGGATCTCAATATTATAAAGTAGATGTTCAAAATATCATATATTTTCAAATGAGTATTCGAAACACTCAAGCATATTACAACTTAAACACAAATAGTAATTTTTATATTAATTTGTTTTTAGAAAACATACAATATATTTTTATTTTATTTTATAAAAAATACATGTTCGATTGAGCGGGTCTGAATAACAATAGCTCCGCGTTTGGAGTCTCACATACCACTAACTTATGCTTCCGTTGAATTCAATGATCAAATAAACTTAGTTGACTTTTCCACCACACCAAGTCAATCTGATCAATTCAAAGATTCGTCAATATATCATATATTTGATCTTCTTCATTAAAAGAAATTGTTAGTTTTATACGTTTAAATTGAAGACTTTTCTTCTATCCATTTTTCTTCATTAGATTCTTAAATTGACTACTAATAACTTGTAATAGAATCTATGTACTCTAATAAGTACGTACTGATCATCATTCGTCATCCATAATTCATACACATACATGACGTTTATTCTTACTTTGATTGTTATTATTAATATTCGATTATTATTATTATTATTTTTATTATTATTATCATTAATATTTATTAATCATATTTATTATATTTTTAATTTATTTATTTTATGTAATATTATTTGTTATATATATCGTCTATATGAATGAACTAAAGTTGGCAAAAATTTGTCAACACATTATGATTTTAAGTTTTTTCTTAAACTACTATCAACTGTAATTCAGATTCAAACATTAAGTGTTCATCCACTTATAAACAGATTTCAAATTTCAATTCTTAATTTTTCAAATTTAACAAATATTCCTTGAGTATTATTTTGTTGGATGGAGTTGACTAGTTATATAGATGTATTTATTCATTCAATTATATGTTGAATCATACTTCTTCCGTTTTTAGTTGTCATTCTAATATACTTTTATCTCCGCAGGGCATATTACAGGTGCACCCATCAAAAGTTGTATAATTGTCCGGCAAAAAAACAAGTCCAACGTCTCGATGAAGATCCCTTCACTTTCGAAGTAACATATCGAGGCGATCACCAATGTTACCTCTCCTCCACTTCCCCCTCTATACCCCCCTCTTCTCTCGAACCCACTCAACCCATTAACGAAACTAATCTTCCAATAATGCCCCCCATGCAATCTCCTTCTACTATCACTTTGGGACACTGGCTTTCCATGAACATTGCTAGTGGAGAAGGCACAAGTAGTAGGGGTAATTTTGGTAATGTCCTTGGGCCTTTATCGACTTCGGTCGTGAGATATGGTAGTAGAGATGTTGTTGACTATCAAAATGTGGCGGATTTGGCTGATGCTATGTTCAATTCTGGAAGCAGTAGTAACAATAGTATGGACCTCATCTTTTCAACCATGGAAGAAAATGCTACTAATTGGAACAAAGAGGAAAGGAAGGACTAATTCGTCCGTTTCATCAAATATTTAGATAGTCGATTCATTATATTCATTTTGTTCATTAGGATCTAATAATAGTAGTAAGCTGGTACAGTGGTATCGATCATAAATTTTGTGACGAAGGACCTGCAATCATTACTCATCGAGTACACAGTGAATAATTGCCATAAGACGGAGAATGGTTGATGGTATGTAGTATATTGATTGTTGGCAATGAAGTTTTGATGTTTTTCTTGGTTACTACGTCCAAATTTAACTTGTTAATTTTTTATGTTTTGAACAATATTTTTGCGCAAATACACTACTAGAAAATACACTATCAA
The DNA here is from genome assembly GCA_003412495.2 of Echium plantagineum. Classification (NCBI taxonomy): domain Eukaryota; kingdom Viridiplantae; phylum Streptophyta; class Magnoliopsida; order Boraginales; family Boraginaceae; genus Echium; species Echium plantagineum. Next base: position 17,728,232 of record CM016567.1, on the reverse strand, counting down.
CGTCCGGGAAAACGCCCGACTCTAGAATCTAGAGTATCCACGTCGGTCGTGGCGGCAGGACTGCGTCTACTCATCTATGATAAGAGTTTTTTTTGGTGGATTTTAGTGTAATGTTGATTTCATGAAATTATGTGCATAAGCTCCTTGAACTGGCTGAGTTATCACCATTTAATGGTCAACCTTTAAAGATTTTACAGCTATATGTGAATGGATGTTATAATCATGGACTTAATAGTGAAGAGGTTAATGTTAAAACAATACTACGTGTCAAGATAAGCTTTTATTGAGTTGCAAACCTTACATACTCCCTGGAACAATTATTCATAATGTAGATTATACAAATATGTCGGAAAGGCATATATAGCCAGAATATAATTGATTTGCAAATACTACTACTAAAAAGCAATAAATTGTAACTACTACTACTACTACTAAAAAGCAATAAAGAAACTAACAAATCTCCTAATCAACTTTGAAATTGCAACTACTACTCTACTATTACTACTAAAAAGCAATAAAGAAACTAACAAACCTCCTAATCAACTTTGAAAAGAGACTAGGTCAGGAAAGGCATATATATAGCCAATATGCAAATACTACTACTAAAAAGAAATAAAGAAACTAACAGACCTCGTAATCAACTTTGAAAATAGACTAGGTCAACTGATTCACGTAGGCGTACATTATTGTTTATATATGTTAGTTAGAATCTTAGATTACGGGAACAAAGCGTCTCACTAAGTAATAAGATATCGGGCTTATAACATTTGATCAACGCTATCAATAATTGAACTGTCGATGTCTGGCCCAGACCCCTACGGTTCCAATTAAGAATTTTCATGAGAGGTTGTTTTGAAACAACCACCCAAATCCGATTATTTTTATTGAAGTAATTGGATATAAATGTGGACAAAAAAGAAGAGCGATAATTGATATTAGACCATCTCCTTTTGGAGATATTTGAAGGATATTTGAAGTGATAATGTTTTCCAATAGGAAATATTTGAAGGTGGGTATCTTTTTGCCCAATTGTAGAGAATTATGGAATAATTCTCAAAATTATTCTGAAAAGTGGGGACACATGGATGATGTGGGGCAGCTAGAGGAAACCAACCCACATGGGCTTCTGGACGTGTCCACATCTCATTGGTCGATTGGATATTAATTTTAGTTTCTTTTTAAATGATACTTTTGACATCTAAATTTATTATTTTTATTTTTTATTTTTACATCAAATTTTTTAATTTTTCAAGATCTATAAATAGAGACTAGGTTTGTTTGATTTGGACAACAATTTATTTTTGCAATTTTCTCTCTTTTACTCTATTTACTCTAGTTTTTGCTACTTTTTCCAACTCTTCAATGAATCCAAATCAAAATTATAATTATCCTTCAAATTTTAATAAATAAAATAAGAAGAAATATAAAATGAATGTATAGTGGGTTATATGTAAATGATGTGGAAGGAAGAGAAAATAATATGGAAGTGAGAGAAAATGGAATAACTTTTTGAAATATCTCCTATTGTAGAGTGTGAGAATATTTGAAAAATAATTGAGAATATATGATGATGTGGAGAAGGAATAAGGTGAGGTGGTATGAAATATAGGGGAGATCAATTATCTCCTATTGGAGATGGTCTTAGGGCAGTAACTATTAGGGTCATGAGATAAATTTGTACTTTCTTCCTGTAGGGAATTAGCTCCCAACTCAGCTACAAGATCTAATATTTCACAATCCTCCTCCATTTCGTCATTACAATCCTCGAAATCAAGTTCCTTCCTCGTTTCCTCAGCCCGGTTCGAAGATCCGGCTTCATCTGCCAATGGAACCCTTCTTTTCTTCTTGGTTAAGGCTCTAGATCCATAACCGAAGGAGTCCCCATTATCTTCATAAAGTCTTCTTCTTTTTGAACTAATGAAACTTTTAAACGTTCCACCATACTAATTTCTTCAAGCCAGTTGTTGATTTAACCAGTGAAGAAACTGGATTGAAATCTGATGAGTTCCGCAAGAAGTCTCAATCCAACATGCATCCACTGACTAATTAATTTTGTAGAGAGTTGCATAAAATTAGTGAATCTTTTCCAAGAGAGTGTGAGCCGAAACATCAAGGGATTCAAACCATCTGGATTTTAAAGCAAAGGAGACCGAGATCTATATATCTTAGAGAATCACTTGTACTTCTCTTGGGATTTCCGGCATGGTGATCCAGGGGCCAAAGATGAGGAAGTGGGATAAGTCAATTTCCTTTTGGTCATGAATCAAATCTGAAAAGATCTTGATTTTGTGTTCAACTTCCCGATTCCAATCCTTTCAGCTATTGGTAACTACTCCAAAAATACAAAGAAGGGTCTCGGTTTTGTAAACAACAAAACATGCAACACATTGAGGACATAAATCAGAAGTTGCTGTGTACCAAGAGGTTCCCCCAAAGGTGTTATTCCCAGAGCGGGAGGGAGTGCTGGAGCCGATTATGTTTGAGATTTTTTTCAAGGCTGGAGTCCCATGAGTTTGAAGAGTCATCTTTGAAACCTTTGAGAATAGTTTCAAATTTCAGCCAATCTTCATAATATCTCACTTGAACAACATTTGTAGTGCCTGGAGAGCTTGAATTTGGGCCATATTTTTGGTATTGATGTTGAGTGAAGGAAAGGTGTGCTGCAATTTTGCCTGTTCATCGAAGAAGAGTTTCATTTCTTCTTCAGTCCAAGAGTTATTGGTGCAATGTTGAATGCGGATATCTCATGATGCATCTCAGGTATGAGTCCAGGATGGTTGTGGGAGAAATGTTTGGGCTATTTGGTCGAGAAGTGGGTGATGTGGGTGAAGGTGGTGATTGATTGATGATGTTGGGTATGTAATTGGGTGAAGATGGGGAGAATATGGGTGTGGTATGGGGAGAGGAGATACTTCGGTTGGTAGAGTCGGGGGTGGGAATCTAAAGGCTCAGAACCGGGGTGGTTTCTGGGGTGACATAGATTGATGTCTCTGGGTTATTTTGGTTAGGAGGTGGGTTGGACGGTGGATCCTTAATGATGTCTTCAACTTCTTCTTCCTCATCCGAATCACTCAATGGATTGAACAAATTTGATGACTGAGTTTCTGTGTAGATCATTATTAAGGAGGCCAACGAGTCATGTATCAAATAGGGGGCCATGATGGTCCACGAGGGTTCTTTAGTGTCCATCTTGGTTGTAAAAATGCATAACATCATGAAAGCCATTAATGGCATGTGCTGGTTCATGAAGGCATCTTCCAATTGTATGGCCAATTCTGCCACAACGGAAACAAACCCTGTAAACTTGCTCATAACGGAAGAAGACCTTACTCGAGCTCGAACATAGTGAAAAGCCCTAACATTGTTTGCGAATTCTCAATCACTTGCACTTCACCAGCCAGCCGAGCAAGTCGATGAATGTTCCTTTCCGAGAAGTACTCAACAAGAAGATCGTGGATTTGAATCCAGAGGGAAACATGTGTAAAAACGATTCTGGAGAGAACCAAATTTAGGGTCCAATGCTGTAACAGGAGGAGAGCTCCATTGATGTTTAAGGGTGATTGGGTGACCACATTATCCATGTCGTCTTCATTGGTGAAGTGGAAGAGAATTACATGGCCCCTAAATTCAACATCAACTACTCCACGAGGAAGTCATTGGGAGTCAACGTAGGTTTGAACCCTTTCCACTGTGAAAATTTCAGAATCCCTATAAGTCTATATTGGGAAGCCACAGCTTGTTCTTGGTCCATTTCGATTACCCAGCCAGCCGGGGGGGATACGAGGGGAGTTGTTTGGGGACTATGGTGGAAAGTTGCTTCCCACCCTTTTGAAGGGGTAAAAGGGTTTAGGAGGTTTGAAGGGGGGTTTTCTGGAATGGTAATCTTGATGGAGATTATTAGTGTGATTAGGTAGTTTGTAAGAGGGGTTATTAGGAAATCTCGATTTTATGGCTGTAATTAGGATAGAGGTTGAGCTCAGCCATATTCACAATGTGAATAGAGCTGAGGGTTCTTGGGAATAAGAAGTCTATCTGGGAAAAAGGAAGGGCGGCTCAAAGAAGATAAGGAATAATTATTGTTATGCGCAAGAGACAGGCGTGGAGAAAGGGAGAGAACACAAAAGTTGATCTTGAGGTTGGGAAGGATGGACTAAATTTGGAGAATTCGACAAACAACAAAGACCGATTGATGGAAGCAACCGATGGGATCGAGGAAAGGAAATGGAAGAAGAACACAGACCAAAATCAAGGATTATGGTCTGAAAGATGGATGAATGATCAAAATGGGACTTGAATAATCTATTTTAGCAAGTTAGATGGAACTTGCTAGTCTGCTAGAGAGAATTCAGAGAGAATATTTTCAAGGCAATTCCCTCTAATTTCAATTTTTTCTAGTAAGTAGACATAACAGAACAGGGATAACTCAAGCTTCAATGAGAGTTGCTCAGATGCTCTGCATAATTCTTGCTCTGAAGCGCATCATGCTCACCATTCAGACCACAAGATTCACACAAGGCGCTTCGAGTAGCATCCTCAATCTTTATGAAGACTCTAGTAGCGTCTTCAAATTAAACAACTGGAGTATTATCTCCACGAAAATGTGAATAGCCTTCTCCGACACTTAAAATTGCATGCATCATTCTCTTCCACTTACAATATGTAAGAATTCATTACGTTCACGACCACCAAATCATTTCCTTTTTGCTTCACGTTCGATCTGTTCTGCTAATGCTTCACCTGCATACCGCAAAACCTTCCCCCGTCTTTCGTCAGTTAACTTACCAACAGAAGCCCCAAACTTCTTATTTCCATCTCAATCAATCATAGTAACAAAAAAAGAAAGAATCAATCGCAGTAACAAGTGTAAAGCTTTTTAGCATCTTGATATGCAAAGTATTAGCATCTTCCTCAACAGTGATTCTCATTAAATAACAATGTGAGTGACAGAAATATGATGTCGCGACACTTTGGAAATGCTCAGAACTAAAAAGATTTAGATTGTTTATTAACACTAACTCATTTGTTTATGCATCTAATAACATGTAAATCAACTCAACATAAACAAAAAATGTGCAATACACAGCCACACAGATAAAGAAGATGTCGTCAACAATTGTTTCATCCTACAATAAGATCTTATAATAGCAAAGAAATATTCATTTTCACGTTGATTAGACCAAACTAAGTAGTTGCTTATTACAAAATAAACAAATAAACCCATTCCTCTACTTGATTTAATTCTCATCTACTGGGAAAAAAGCATGGATCGTCAACAGCTCACTCAGAACACTTTTTAACAGGTTGCGAGGTACAATTTGGTCGAATAATCCCTTCTGAAACAAATATTCAGCCTCTTGAGAACCATCGGGAACTGTTTTATTCAATGTTTGTTCGATTACTCTTTTACCTGCAAATGCAATGTAAGCATTGGGCTCAGCTATAATGATGTCTCCCAGCATTCCAAAACTAGCCGTCACTCCACCAGTCGTAGGAGATGTGAGGACTGCCACATAAAATAACTGCTTATTAGATTGATAATCATACAAAGCAGCCGAGATCTTAGCCATTTGCATCAAACTCAAACTTCCTTCTTGCATCCGTGCTCCTCCTGAAGCACATACTATGATAAGAGGTAGAGATTTTTCACTAGCATACTCAATCAAACGAGTTAATTTCTCCCCAACAACGGATCCCATACTACCTCCCATAAACTGAAAATCCATAACCCCAAGTGCTACCGGAATACCCTGAAGCTTCCCTGTCCCTGTTTGAACCGCATCAGCTAACCCTGTCCTCCTTTGATACGAATCAATCCGATCTTTATAAGGCTCCTCCTCGGAGTGAAACTCAATCGGATCTAACGAGACCATGTCCTCATCCATAGGTTCCCAACTACCGGGATCTATCAAAAGCTCGATTCTTTCCGTGCTACTCATTTTCAAATGAAATCCACATTGTTCACAAATATTAAACTTCGACTTCAAACTCTTCTTGTAATTCAATCCATAACAATTACCACATTGAACCCACAAATGTTTGTATTTCTGAGATGTATCTAGATCTGTTTGGATCTTTTCCTCATCCCCTTTACTAATATACTGATTTCCTCCAATCGAAGACCTAGTAACCCTAAAGAAACCAACATAGAAACTAATTTATGTTACACGAAAAAACGAAAACGTCAATTAAAAAAATCGGATCGAATAGTTACTTACGTTACTTTGGAAGATAATTTGGGATTTGGGTCCTTCGATAACGCTCCAAATTGATTGGTTCCTGGCACAACATTGGATTTCCGACCAATTTCATTAGGCAAAATTGTTGGTGTAAACAACGTTGGTTGAGTTGCCTTGAATGAAAGACTTAGTGCCTTAAACATTTTTGTTAATAAGTACAAACGGCTTTATTTGTCTGAAAATGGGTATAGAAGCTGGGTTTTGTCATCAATTTATCATCATAGAGATATGAAGGCGGAGAAACCAAAACAGTCGAGTGAACCTACGAAATGACTTTTATGCCCATCAAAGGGCTATCAGTATATTTTTTGGGTTTTAAGAGGAAACCCCCTATACTATCATTTTTATTTCAATGTGGCCTTTCACTATCAGTCACATCAACTCGTGGTCTTGGCTTAGTGGTTATTGACCTAACCTCTACTATTGGAGATCCTAGGTTTGAGTCCTTGCAAGACATCCTAATAAAAACCGATGGCTCTGCCCCCGTGTAGTGTAGATTTCCCTCCCCGATAATGCAAGATTTACACTCATTATGATATCGTTCAACAAAAAATATCTATCCAATGATCATTTTATTATTTAAAATTGAAAAAATGACTTAAAAACATCACAAACAATCTTAATATAGAAATATGATGATAGTTAAAGCAAGAAATAAATTTATGATTACAAATAGTCTTTCAAGGGAGTAAAACTACAAAAGCAAGATTCAAATCATGATAGAGTTTACAACCAAGTTATCTAGCTAACGATTAGACCAAGAAAATAATAACTCATAACTCTTCAAAAGGGAAATCAAGGAATTTATCACTAATCAAAGTCTTGATATCCAAATCCTCTAAATTTAATTTATCTCTACCATATAAAGTTGATGCCACTTCTTGATCATGAAGAGATCCCACCTCAGGAGAATAGTCTTGAGTCCCTGATGGTTCGGGTCCTTCTGGATGATTATCCGGTGTTGAAGCAGCTAATGAAGATCCGACACCAACTCTCTTTTCGGAACTGGACGGTGCTTTAGTGAGTCCATCAGTCCCCACAACATTAGGCCACATAGCACATGAATCTATAGATGATACATTATCAGTGAGATCACTTTTGGTGTCTCCATTTGACTCCTGCTTGATTATTGTAGGGGGGACAAAAGTCTTGTTTCTTGGAATGTTATGATGCAATGAATTATTTGCTGGCATTATCACTCTAAAATCAATCATTGAAGTAGAATGTGTGACCTCAAAATCAGTAATTGTTTGAGTCATCATTTGATCTTTGCATGTATGTTGGTTGATGTATGTAGTTTGGTACATGTTATATTCATAACCTTCAATTTTTTCAACCTGTTTTTGGGCTTTGCAATCTTGATCAGACTTATGAGTGCACCTAAAGTAACACCTGTTCAACAACAAATAAAAGGAAATCGCGATAAGTTTTTTTAAAACAAAATCTAAATTCGATTCTCATCAAAATATCAGACCCGAGCCTCATATTTAAATATCGAGTAACATTCGGTGACCATTATCCTATCCTAGTAGTAGTTAATATGCTTTTGGGCAGGGAAACAATAATTTAACACTTTTTGTGTATATACATCAAATTTTTAATTGGCCGGTGATCCCACAAAGAAACCATTTGTGGATCACTATAGTCTATACACATAAATAATCCTTATGCACTTACGCAAATTCTTGTTATAACTAAATAAACTTAATCGATTAGAGTAAGAACATCAAGGTAATTATATATTTGGTCCCAAATATTAGAATACAGTTGCACTCTAAGCTCGGATAATTATAACGTTGCAGATTAGTCCCTGAAAATGAAACAAGTGTTGCAATATAGTCCTCAAAAATAATAAATTTTGCAATATGATCCCCAGAAAACTTGGTACTAAAATGTAATCATTGCCACTACTGGGGACTATATCGCAATATTTGAGCCAATTTCGGGGACCACTCTGCAACAATATAATTTAATGGAACCAAAATACAATATCGACCCACTATCTGGAACCAAAACAACGATTGCCCCTAATAAGAACATCCATCCAATTGCTATAAGATGCATATGACTCAAACCCTAGTTATATGTTTCTGTGTTCAAAGCATTATTGAACTATTGAAGTAAGAGTTAGAGCTTTCTTGCAATCTTGGTTACATCATGCATATAATTTTGTTGAGCAGAATATCAAACAAATTTTAAATTAGTTTAGAAAATGGAATACCTAGGATGCTTTAAGTTTTGTATATCCTTTTGCCCATATTTTCTCCACGAATAGCCATCTTCCATTGTAGGAGTTACAATAACCCATGAATTAACCTCCCTTCTGCACATAAACACATAATTAAAAAACGAATAATAGTCCTCTTAAGCATTAAATATGAAAATAAAATTCAACATACATAAACATACAAAGTAACATATTTAACAAGTCGTAACATATCAAGTTTCAAATGCAAATTCATTATCAATTATTTTCCTTTATTGACTTCTTAACGTGTGCCCTAAGAGCATATATATTCTAGAAAAATCAGAACTTCATTAGTATTTCACAAAGGTTCGTATAGATCTCAATATATTTTCTAGATCTAGTTATTTTCATCAAATTGTCATTTTTAAAATGCTAAAATAAATATTTCGTTTATATAAGATAGTAATATTAATAAGTGAAAGCAAGATCTATGAAGTAGTAAATTTACTAAAAATTATTTCTACAAATAGAGACTAATATATTTAAGGCTTAGTTTATTTTTGATTATTTTTAATGGATTATGATATAATAATGCATTAGGTGATATTAAGTTGACTTTTTGTGTTTGGTTAAATATTAATTTTATTCATATATTTAGTATTTATTAGTTGATTATATCTTCATTAATTTTTAAAATAATCACAAGCATAAATATAATGATGAGAAAAATTAATCCTAAGTTTATTGATAAATATAATAAATTGTCATCCATAAAAATGTGTCCATAAATAAGATAAAAATACTATTATTACCTTCTTTTATAGGACCCTCTCTTATCTTTCATGATCTCAGCTGGCCTCTTCTTACCACTCTCACCAAAATTGTTTGCCTGTCCCAAATTGTTTGTCCTATACAAACTGACTTTGGCAAGTGAATTAGTGAAAGATCTCAAGACCTTTTGAGCAAGTTCTTGTCCTAAAGCCAACCCTTCATTTCCAAGAAGTTGATTTGCATATTCTTTTCCTTTAAGTAGCTCCATCACTAATTCAATCTTCTTTTGAGAGCACAAAAGGCTTCTACTCATCTTTATTATTATTGAAGTATATTTGAGTATTTAAACTATATGTAGAAAATTCCAACAAGAAAGCTAACAAAAGTTTTTGTTATTTTTGATGCAAGACTATGGGGTGATATAATGTGGCATTAATAATATAAGCATTATGTGGTTAGTAGTGATTAGTGGGAAAAGGATTTAGAGGAAAGAGGGAGGAAACAAACAAAAGACAATTGGACAAATTTTTTTGGAAAAGATTAATTTTTTAAATTCTTTTTTTTTAATGTATGGCAAAAAGTGATGTCACCATGCTGACGTAGTTGAGTTACATGAGTACTACGCAGGGTGGCTTTTTAATAAATAATTGGTAGTTGAAGTAGAAGTAGATAGTGTGATTTCCATCCATTCATTTTAGCAAACCGATGGAGCACTCTCTTTACACCATTGCACCAGCTTCCTTAAAATTATGTGTACAAATTTTTTTACTTATTATTTTTATTATTTTTGTGAAGGTATTTTAACTTTAATACTTTTTCAGTGTACTAAGTTCAAACTCTATTTAATAAAAATAAAAGCAAACAGTAAAAAATTACTCAGTATAACACATAAACATAAAAATAAGGATAAATGGCTGCTGACATCACTAATGGTCCGTTTGGATTGGGGTGAATCAGGGGGGAGGAGAATTTTAAAAAATTCTCCTAGGGGAAGAGAATCAGGGGGAATCAGGGAGAATATATTTTATTGTTGTTTGGGTACCATGATTTTGAACTAGGAGAATCAGGGGGAATCAGGGAGAATAGTATATTTTAATGCTTAATATTTTATTCTCCTTGATTACCCTTGGATTTGGAGGGTAGAGATTTTGAGGGGAATGAGGGGTAATGGGGGTGAATCAAGGGGAATAGTTTCTCCTAGGGTAGAAAATTATTAGGTTCCCAAACACAAAAAAAAGCTAAATTCTCCCTGATTCCCCTTGATTCACCCCAATCCAAACAGACCATAAGGTTTAGAAAAAAATGCCAGTTAGATCACTCACGTTTCAGATCCATTAAATATGATCACTAAAGTTACAATAGCCACTCGAGTTGGTCACTCTATTTATTTTTTCTCTCATAAGCACCCCAATTTAATTCTTATTCACCCCTAAATTTGTCTAATTAATACATTGACCCACCTCAATTTAAATTTTATTTATCCTTAGTAATAATAAACTTACAAATTAATCCCTCATTCTTTCTCACCCTCACCCCCACCCCCACCCCCAGCACTCTGTAATTTTCATACCTTCACCTCATTTTCGTACCTTCACCTTAATAATAATAAAATTATAAACACCCAATATGGGTGGCCATTGACGATGCCAAAGAAGAGGAGAAGGTTGAAGACAAAGAGGAGACTGATGACGAGATTGGCTTCAGTCTGTTTGATGGATAATTTCACAATTTCTTGATGCATTATGTTTCAAGTATTTCAAGTTGAGCATTAAGTTTATCTTTTATATTATGTGATATATGAGGTGAAGGTATGAAAAATGGTATATGCATCCAACAAAAATGAACAATGCCTTCATGTTCAATCTAATGATAGTTCTACATACCCAGGAATGAGTGCTTTTTCCAAGATCTTCCGCTTATATCTACGCTCTCTACACGGGAGTGACCCATGCTATCTGTTATGTGTTTTCGATCTCTTCCGCTTAAACAGTGCTGGGGTGAAGAGGGGGTGGGGTGGGGTGAAGTGGGGTTGGGGGTGGGGGTGGGGTTGGGGGTGGGGGTGGGGGTGGGGGTGTGGGTGAGGTGTGAGGAAGAAGGAGGGGCTAATTTATGATTTTATTATTATCAAGGGTAAATAAAATTTAAATTGAGGTGGGTCAATGTATTAATTGGACAAATTTAGGGGTGAATAAGAATTAAATTGAGGTGTTTATGAGAGAAAAAATAAATAGAGTGACCAACTCGAGTGGTTATTGTAACTTTAGTGATCATATTTAATGGGTCTGAAACGTGAGTGATCTAACTGGCATTTTTTCTAAACGTTAGTGATGTCAGCGGCCATTTACCCTAAAAATAAATATCATGAAATCACATTTACCAAATTTCATATTTTTCCTACATTTTTAGTCACATATATAAATACAATAACTTAATGGTAGTGATTTTCATTACAATATTAGAAATTTGATATTTCAATTTATTAATATGTAATTTTGAATTATGATATTATATGAACTTGTAAAGTGAAACTAAAACTACTACCAAAATGATGAAATAATGAAGTACTACAATGCTCAAAGATCTATCTATTCATAAAAGTTATCAAAATAAATTTTTTAGCTCAAACATTTTTAGAAGGAAGCGGAAAACCAACTCAGCAGGACAATCAAAATTCTTCGCTCCGACAAGGGAGGAGAATACTTGAGCCATGACTTCACGCAGCACCTAAATAAGTGTGGTATTGTATCACAACTTACACCCTGCTGACACACTACAACATAATGGTGTCTCTTAAAGGAGAAATCGAACCTTATTAGATATGGTTCAATTGCATGATGAGCACATCAGAACTCCCAGCTAGTTTCTTGGGTTATGCATTGGAAACTGGCGTTTCCATGCTAAACAAATGTTCAACCAAATCAACATCTAAGACCCCAAATCAGGGTACTTGAGGATTTGGAGATCTGAGCCCTATGTTAAGAGAGTTAACAAAGAAAAACTTGGACCCAAATCCGACAAGTATTATTTCATTTGTTACCCTAAGGAAACCAAGGGATATATCTTTTATCTCAAGCCCGAAAATAAAATTTTCGTTGCACCTAATGAAACTTTCCTTGAAAAAGAATACATTACAAAGAGATATAAGAGAAGTGAGACTCTTGAAATTTTTCAAGATGGTGACCCTGTAACGACCCGCCCCAGGTGGTACCTGCCCTGAGGTTAGGCTCGATAACAAACTAGAATCAGAGTCACCAACCGATGGATGACTCGATAAATAGACAGTTTTAACATAAAAGTAAAATAGTTTTAAATAACTCCGTGAATTATGAGGAAAACCATGCTGAGTAAAAGTAATAAAGTAACTCCATCGGGGTGTTCACCCAAAACCCCACAACACAAGTAATGAATAAAAAATACAACTGATAACCCACGCAGGGGTAAGATAGTCCAAAGAACCCTGTATGTAAAATAATTGACTCCAAATAAGTGACTGAGGGAGATCCTAATGCCGACCGTCTCACAACGATACAGATGCTAATTCTGCAACCTAGCCTGAAAAATAAGTCCCCGAAGGGGTCAGCACGACGACTGGTGAATACTTCTCACGTGTGGCTACCACCCCACATACGTGATGCGAAAGCAAGTGATAATAATATACGGGGAATAATAATGCTCAAGACATAAGTAAATGATCCCATAATGATAAACAATATAACCACATAAATGCTATACTAAATGCACTAGATCCGGACTTTCGCACTGTACAGTATACCTAGGTCAACCTACAGGGAGACCAACCCATATCATCATCACATACATCATCAACCACACATCGTACCATCACACAACCCCTGTACACCATATATGGGCCCATCACAATCATGGCGTCCCATATGCGTCTTACGGGAGTGATTCTTAGTCCATCATTACTTAGTCAATTACATTTAACAACCAATTTAGTGTAGGGCTCATTATTGTGAATTCAATTGGAAATAGTAACTTGTATAAAATTAGTTAGACATTAAAATTAATATATTTCCAGCACTATATATATATGAGAAGATAAGCATTATTTGACACAATCTAAACATTATTTCCAATAATTTTAAAGAAGTGCAAGCTATTTTTAAGAGCTAAAGACCAAGTAATATGTATCTATGCAATGCCATTAATTTTCTTTTATCAATTTTTGTTGTAGTTGTGTTTGTCTAATATATAAATTAGAGACTATTTTCACATTATAATAAACCCAACAAATGTCTTTGTTAGAAATAACTCTGATTAGTAAAACAACATATGCATCCATCGATGATCATAAACCAAACCAACAATCATGCACTGTAAAATAATTAGTGTTACGACTTGTAGCTTCATCGACCAGACTTGATTGATGAAGAGCTATGTAATAGATATATTAAATATGATATCTTAATTTTTAAGTTCAAAATTTACCATATATCTTATTTATATGTTATATATAGTATATAACTATAACAAGGAACTCGAGTATTTGAAATCATATTTGGAGATGCCATCCAACAATTTAATGGCATATTTTTATCAATAACACTTACCTTATATCTAAAGCAAGGTCAAAAGCTATATCGATGGACTACGATAATATACATACGTAAATTGAAATTTATTTTAACAAGAATACAATAGTAAAGGGAAGTGGAAAATAATATTGAAGAGTACAATATCGCATATGAGTTCACAAATTTTAATTCTATCATACCAACGTGTGGTTTTAGAGTGATTTTAGAGTCTATAGAATTAAAATTTGTGAACTCATATGCAATATTGAACTCTTCAATATTATGTTCAACTTCTTTTATTATTGTATTCATGTTAAAGTAAATTATAATTTATGTAGTATATTTTTGTAGTCCTTCGATATAGCTTTTGACCTTTTTAGAATTTTAAGTGTTATTGAATATTCCAAGTACTCGAGTGCCCTATTGTAGTTATATTATATATAACATATAAATACGATATATGGTAAATTTTTGAACTTAAAATTTAATATATCATATTTAATATATCTATTACATACATTTACATCAACCAAGGTTAGTTTTATGATTTTGGTCGATGATGCTCTAATTGTAACACCAATAATTTTACAGTGCAAAAGTGTTGGTTTGGTAAAAGATCATCGATGGATGCATATGTTGTTTTACTAACGAGAGCTATTTCTGACAAAGATATTTGTTGGGTTTATTATAATGTAAAAATAGTCTCTAATTTATATATTAGACAAACACAACTACAACAAAAATTGATAAAAGAAAATTAATGACATTGCATAGATACATATTACTTGGTCTTTAGCTCTTAAAAATGGCTCGCACTTCTTTAAAATTGTTGGAAATAATGTTTAGATTGTGTCAAATAATGCTTATCTTCTCATATATATATATATAGTACTGGAAATATATTAATTTTAATGTCTCACTAATTTTATACAAGTTACTATTTCCAATTGAATTCACAATAATGAGCCCCACACTAAATTGGTTGTTAAATGTAACTGACTAAGTAATGATGGACTATTAATTGTAATAGGCTAAGAATCATTCCCATAAGACGCATATGGGGTGTGACAGTTATGATTTGCAATTTTTTTAAGTGTTGTAGGCTAATGAATGAGTGTTTTTACTAAATAAATTAATTTTAATAAGTTAAATGAAAATTATTATAGATAGGCTGTTTACTTTCTTTTAACATTAATATATAATTAATTTTTCATTGTGATTAACTGAAGTCATAATCTCTTTCTAAAATCATCAATCATATAATTCTTTCTTAAATATGATTGGAAAGATATATTTGTATATACTTATACTTGAGTTAGATACAATATATAAATTTTTTTTATACATGCATCACACACACAAATGTAAATTATTTGAATTTGAAAGAGATTAAATTCATAGTTTGTTTATAGTTAAATAGTCTATCAATTCTACATTTGATGATTCTAATAATTTTTTTCATTGTAATTAACTTAATTAATTCATGATATTTAAAAAGAAATAATCAATCTGGGATATTTAATCATTATAAAAAAGTATGGACTCTATATGATGTTTCTTTAAAGCTTACTCAACCTCACTCTATGAAAATATCTTCATCTAGTGTGAATAAATATTTATATGATGAAATATTAATAGATCGCAATAATGAGAGTCATTTAACTTTTAAATATTTTAATTATGAGTTATATTTATTAGACATATAATGTATATATAATAGGAAACGGTTATCCTTTTGAAATTTAATAATAGAACATGAAGAGTCCTGTAACTCCAAGAAGTGATTTTAACTATAAGTTAATGACTTTATGTTAATAGTAATTATTATTTTCTTGTCTAGGATATGAAGAAGACAATTTGCACTATTTTAATAAAAATATATGATGATTATATATGAATTTATATCAAATAATATAAAAAATGTTATTAGATATGTATGAAAACATATTTAGATGTTAAACAACATAATAAAAATAATTTTGATGTTTTTAAAAGAAATAAATGAATTGTTATATTTTAATTGGCATTATTATTTATTAGTGTTTCTTTTAAAGATAGATATTATATTCAGTAATATCTTAAACTTTAAAATCAGATATATAAATTGACAAATAATATACATGTAAGAAATTAAACTATGGCACACTAATATATTATTTAAAGTTTTAGTATTTAAAGTTGCCATTATATTTAATATATCATAATAACAATAATTCATAATATCAATAAACTTGAATATTTCATTTCCCTACCTACCTAACTAATACAATTATATTTTTATTAAAAAATTTCAAATAAATAAGAATACTGTATACATATTAACTCAAATAAACTTCAATCCTTAAAATTTTTCCCTTCCAAAATACTCATAGATTTTCATATTAACCTTAATTTGTTATAAGGGTAATGAATTCTTTCCTTATATTTTACATATTCTACATCAATCAATCCACTATTTGAACCAAATCACACTAGTTGATATGAGATGTGATGAAGATTAAGAGTTTATTTAAATTATTAGATAATAACTATTATATATTTTATTCATATTGTTAGTATTACTATTTCAATTATTAGGGTTGTTTGAAGAGTCCATGTATTAGGGTTGTTTGGTGAGCCCACTTATATAAGGGTTTTAATAATTATATTATGAATAATGGTCTAGTCAATGTATTGAGGCAGTTGGCTATTAGATAAAATTTCGAAAACAGATGTTTTTACTCTTCCCAAAAATATTTATTATTTGTTCTATTGTTGAACAAGTATATTATTTTTGAAGTCTTAGCCTTCGTTATTCACATGTGAATCAACGAAGCTTTGAAAGGATAATATTGCATTTATTCATTTGAATCAACGGCTCTATTATTCATATTCGTAGCGTAAGCTACATATTTTTATTATTGTTTTATTTGTAGTTTTTCGCTACATCAGTTGGTATCAGTAGTCACAAGATCCTCCGCGATGATATTGAATCGATCATTGTTGCTCGATTGTGGTGTGGAAATTGGTGATAATAACACATTATTTTATGATCAAGACTCAATTTATGATAATTATGATGATAATGATGGGATTTAGAACATATTCTAATGAACGTCATAACGTTCATTTCCCTAAACCAAGATATATATATTGACAATAATTTGGGGGTTAGTATTTTGTACCTTTTAGGAAATGCAACGGAATGAGAAATCCTCCTCCTAAGTGCTTGAAATCTAGCACCTCCAAAATGTAGTCCACACCAACGAATGCTTGATATCAACAATCGTTCCACTAGAACTTATAGGTGTGTTTTTGGAGGAGAGAAAATTGAAGAAGAAAACTATTTTCTTCTTGATACTTATGTACATTACCATGAGGATGGGGTGAGTACATTTTGTTTCTCTTATGTCTATTTATATTAGCATGAATCATATTCACTAATAATTTTGTGGTGGTTTTATTGATAAACATAATGGTAAATTTAATATTGGTCAAACCACCTTATGATGAATAATGACGCTCATCAATTTCATCATTATGGCTTAATCAATCCATTGAATCCCATTATGATTATTAATATTGGTCAAGCCACCTTATGATGAATATAATGAAACTCATCAATTTCATCATTATGGATTAATCAATCCATTGAATCCCATTATGATTATTAATATTGGTCAAGCCACCTTATGATGAACATGATGACGCTCATCAATTTCATCATTATGGCTTAATCAAACCACCTTATTATTGTGTGGAATTTTATTGTGATAAAATCTCGCACGATAATATTTCTCACTCCTGATAATGACACACCTTTCCCGGTTGTTCTAAATAATAATCATATTATTATTATATTCGGTTCGTTATTGTGTGTGACCTCTTGGGCTTAATTGTAACGACCCGCCCCATTTCGGCCGCCCTGAGGTTAGGATCGTCAGCAACATGAAAATCAGAGTCACCGTACGATGGATGACGAAAGAAAAATGACATCATTTATGATATAAAAATATTTATCAATCGTGGTGAACTATACAGCTCATTACAATACATCACATGTCAACAGATCCATAGAATATCTTACTATAGTAACAACATCAATGTAATAGACTTCACAAGATAGATATAATTTTAATGACTGTTGAGGACTCCTAGCCACCAGCGTCTCACTTACGAGCTAATCACTTCATGATCCTTGCACCATTATGCAACTTCAATAACAACCTTCAAGAGCTGGCGTGGAATACCAGCCCATACGTAAATGGGGTAAGCTATAAAGCTTAGTGAGAACTTATGCCACGCGTGGTAACCAACTCCACATACGTGTTCATGTATAAGGGCATGTATATAAATAATCATAACTCATTTGAATATAAGGTCCAACATGTATATGAATAAGATAAATATCAAATTATAAATCAACCTTACCATGCCCCACAATCGTAAATAAACATCAACAACACATGTATATCAACAAACCAACACATTACCAACAACTCAAAGTCTCAAACACAACCTCGATATCTGGTATTATCCTTCATCCTGTGGCCATTCAGGATTTATCATTTCGCATTCATTTATATCAACCTCTACCTGCAGGGAGCTCTTCTTGTGACACAAGGTATATTATCAACCGCACCATATAGGGCACATCACCCGCACATGTTATGCTAACAGGGCACATCAACCGCACCTGTAGCTTTATAGCTACCAGGGCACTTTACCGGATATCAACAACGATACACCATCCGACACATAAACAAAATATACGAACTACCACATAATCACATATACACATATAACACCTACCACAGTTAACATCTAATTAATTCGGTATACAATCTCAACTCAACCATATCTACATATCACCTCAGATACTACAACCATCTATCTCAATTACACATGTTTCCCAACATCATACATCATGACAACATATATATATATATATATAATATATATATATATATATATATATATATAACATCAATATTACAAATCCACAACCATATGTCTTTATTTCATCATCATACATCTCAACATGACATCATATATTCCAACCACCATATGTCACCATATTTAATTCATCATGATACCACTCCTCATATTTAATATTTCCATATAACTCAAACAACAAAACAATATATCAATACTCCACATTTTAGTTCAGCTTAACATATCATCTTATACTCAACACGATAATTGATATCATAAATCAACTCAACAACTTATTTCAAAGTGCAAATCCATCATTTCGTGTCAACTTCAATTTTATTATGTCATATTATGTTTCCACCCAACTTATAAAACCCTTATTACATAAATTATGAGCGGACTCCTAGTAAACCATCATAACTCCTACTATTAATTAAGTAATCCCGATTAATATATTAAATATCAAATAATTTAATATATTATTCTTTTGAACTTAATATCTTAAATGTACTAATCTAATTAAACAATCAAATTGTTCAACGGGCACACTTTATGAGATTACAATAATCGCATATTTGCAACACTCCCACTTGCCCTTGGACGATTAGTTGTACTGATGTTTTGTTACATTTAACAATCCATTGTACATACGATTCCTTCGTGACGCGATTTCTAACAGTCAAGCTATGATAATATTAGTGTCATCAAACTCTTGCATCGGTTCTTTACTTGGATGCTTGAATCAAGCTGTGATTCCTAGACTACCTGGGGACGGCCGTCAAAATTACCTTAGATTCTCCAAGAGGCCAGAAACCTATCGTTATATCCGGTTGTGCGAATCTCTCACAACTCATAGGCCTTTCATCACTACATTTATGCTCTACCCGACACATGCCGTTATGATCCCCGTTTTACCGGAGACGTTTGACAGGGTCAAAGCATATTACTCATGCAAGATGAAATCATAGCTTATAGGTCTAAGAATCGTCATCTAACATAAGTTGTATGAGAATCTACTTAGGACACTAATATACTATCTTCTAAGTTCTCATGGCGGTCAAGTCTAGTACTATGTTTTGAAAAACATTTATTTCAATGCCATATACCCATGTGATTGACTAGAGTACGCATTACTCCCTTTTGATCCAAGAAATGTGATAAATACAATTAGTCACATACTAATCAATTTGGTGTTCGATTCCAATTATTAGACACCTGCTAAATACAATCAGTCACATACTCTTAAAAGAACAATATTCATCTTTATATTACAAATTAGTTAGACTCAATATAAATTTTCTTAATGATACTATAAAATTTGTTCAACGTTAAATTGTTCTTTACAAAATATCGTTTAATGTTAATTATATAAAAGATAATAAATATGCATTAATATACTTCTTTTTAAATAATACTTAAATTGTTAAAATCTATTTGAAGAAATAACTAAAAGACTAGAGTCTTTTTATTTATTTATAATCTATTTAAATCATAAGAATTACTTACTATTATATAAGTGAATATACAAAGCATAAAATAAATTTGTATATTATTTTTTTTATAATAAATGTTATTACTTATTACTTTAAATATTATAATAGTATTCTATTAAACAATAAATAACTTAAATTGCTTAAGGAATAATATATAATTGCATCTCGTGTTCTTATTCGTAAATAACCAATAATATTTTGATTATATAGTAAATAAGATCATTTCTCTTATAAGAATATATTAAATTGAACCATATCAATTATATCACGAAATAATTTATAATGACAAATATACTTTTACTATTTAAAGATTAATATAGTAATATATCTTGTATTTTTAATAATATCTAACATTAAACAATTTTATAAGAATATTAAAAGATAATTTGTCATACTATTAAGTAATATGTAATGTAACACTAAACTACGGTTATTATTTTAAGGAATAATATATTGATACATGTTATGATTTTATTTAGATAGTAGATAATATTATTAGTTATAACACAAAAAATAACAAGTAATCAAGTCAGCATAATGGGTCAGTACCGGGCCGGGCCAAGCCTTCGGGAGCTTTGAAGGGGTCCGAACCGGGCCGGGTTGGCACTTTGATAGATTATTCATTGTTTTTTGTCTTAATGTAGTATGATTTGCATTGGTCAATAAATTTATGTTCGATATAAATAAGGCTTATTTTTATTTTGGACCATGAACTATCACAGAAGTTTTAAATTGAACCCTATAACTATCATAAGCCTCAAATTGCCCCTTATACTATGTTTTGTCTCATTTTGCCCCTCAAATGCCAATTTTAGATTGAATTTCATTTTAAAAGAATGGCAAATTCGGATTATCACATGTATCAAACTTTTGAGCACCTGTTTAAAAATAACTAAACTTTTGAGCACCCTTTTAAAAATAACTCCTTTCTTCTCCAAAAAACTTTAGGGGTATATTGGAGAAGAAAGGAGTTATTTTTAAAAGGATGCCCAAAAGTTTAGTTATTTTTAAAAAGGTGCTCAAAAGTTTGATACATGTGATAATCCGAATTTGCCCTTCTTTTAAAACGAAATTCAATCTAAAATTGGCATTTGAGGGGCAAAATGAGACAAAACGTAGTATAAGGGGCAATTTGAGGCTTATGATAGTATCATGGTCCAATTTAAAACTTCTGTCATAGTTCAGGGTCCAAAATAAAAATAAGCCTATAAATAAATATTCGAGTTTATGTGTTTCGTATTATCTTAATGAATTTATATTTGCCACTAAGTATTACTACCTCCGTCCCTAAAAGATTGTCACATTTTGACTTTTGGTGGTTAACAAAGCACGATTTAAAACATAAATATCTATTATTCTACATGTGAAAAAATTATAAAAAGTTAATATTTGAAAAATATATATTAAGACGAATCTAACAAGGTCCCACAAGACTATATTATTTCTTATCGTTTAATGGGAATTCATGATCAAATTTTGTAATGTTTGACTAACAAAAGTCAAAATGTGACAATCTTTTAGGGACGGAGAGAGTAATTCTTAGTAGTTTGTTAAACTTATTAGAGTACTTGAAAAAGTGATTAGATTGGCGTCGGAGTGGTTTCAGGTATGTCGTGAGCCTGACACTGACTTAGTAATTAATTTGAATTTGTTTAAATTATAATTTATTCAAACTTTCGAATTATACATGTAATTGAATATTTGAGAAAAAAAGTAGTCAATGAAACTAGAACTTACCAGGTAACGCATGAAAAAAATGATTCACTCTTTCCTCTAGGCGAATTGTTTATGCAGGTTGTTTCTTTTGAATTATATGGTATGTTTTTGTTCACAATTTTTAAAGTAAACTAACAAAACATTCTTTTTGGTATTTAATTTGTTAAATAATAATTGGAGTCATCTCTTATCATTGGAAATTATATGGTAGTTGTTGCTTCTATTATTGTTCTTAAAAATTTAATTTTGAACATGCAGTTGAGTTTTCACACACCTACAAAATTCAATTTTGAATATGCAATTGAGTTTGAAATTGAATTTTTGCATTTTACTTGTATTAATCGATTATTGGAATTTCTGTAGTATTAATTGTTTGCAACAGTTTAATATATACCTGAAAGTTAAATGTTGATATTCATTCTTGTGTAAAGATTCAATTCTTGTGTAAAAAATCATTCTTGGCTTTCATTATTGTAAAAATTCAATTGTTTGTTGTCTGAAAGTTAAATGGTTGCAGAACAATAATTATTTATACCAAATTTGTAACGACCCGCCCCAGGTGGGCCCGCCCTGAGGTTAGGCTCGATAACAAATCCGAAACCAGAGTCACCACTCGATGGATGACTCGATAAGTAAAGCATTTTTCAAATAACCAAGAGTCTTATAATCCTATTATGGGAATAGTGTAGGCTAGCGATTCTATTCATCTGAGATCTGATTGATCAACTCTGTAACCTTGAATTCCTGTTATAATGAATATTATTGTGGCTTGGAGCCCGTAGATTAGTCCTAACATATTGTTAGGGATACCATGTTAATTCTTTTGTGTTCCTTATTTCCGTGCGCTTTACATAATTCTTTGTCTAAAATTCGCATTCGATTATTAATTAGCTTACGCCGTTATAACACTTTTAGTTAATTGTCAAAAGTTTAATCATTAGGGTAGTGAAAACAAAAAATAAAACTAGGAGTAATAATTTAACTATACAAAAGACTAGTTAACAAAATAACAATTAAAAATAAGCTTATCTTGAAATATATAGTAGCAACACACATACAACACAATAATAACAATAACAATGATGATATTGTTGTTGTTATAATTTATTACAACATAAAATAAAATAGTATCTCATTGTTTTATTCAAATACTAGTATGTAAAGGGAATGAGATACGGGAGCCATGACTATGCATAGTATACATAGACAGTTGACTAAACTTATTAATTTGGAATATCAACTTCAACATGTCCAACATTTGGAATGGTTATACCAATCTTTGCATCGGAAAGGTCCTTTACATCTGTTGGCAAAGTCACTACAAGCTTCAGATTCTTACTAGCTCCTCGTGTCAGAATTTCAGCACATTCAATTTTCTGATCATATCTCTCCCTGCAAAATATATATCGTGTATACCGATTAGAGATGTTATATGCTAAACGTCAAATAAAAATATGTAAAATAAAATTATAACACTCGCCCTTTGGCATCGACATAGCCAACCACATCGTCTATAGTGAGATTACGATCATGACTTTTGTTAGTGACTGTAATTTTGACAGTGGCAGTGTTATTTCCATTATCGTCGACGCCATGGACTTTCAAAGTTCCTTGATTTTCTGCCATTATAAACAATGAGGATGTATGTTATGAGATGCAAAGAGATATGCAATTTTGTTGAAGTGTTGATGATTTTAGGAGGCCTATGAGTATATCTATTTATAGGACATAATTTTGAGCTCAATACAAAGTCTTGGTCATTGCCCATATGAAATATTACATATTATTGTTTAATATATAATATAGTTACTGTTTGTTTCTGAATGCAATAGTAATACTTCTAGATAAATTAAATGACGTTTCTCGTATACTCGCAATAATATGACGATGGTGAAAGAACGTCAGCAAAATGAGTTTATTTTCGAATAAGTTGAGATTAAGTTTGTCTACATGTTCCATGACTAATACATATACAGTTACACAATTCTAGTGCCTATAGTTTTGAAATGATCATTGCACTTTGATTTTTTTAAGTGGGCAACGATGCGCAAATGGTCCTCGTAAATGTGTATCATCATGTGCGAAAATAGTCCCTAAATTAATTACTGATTATTAGTGTATCTTTGGAAAGGCGTCGGATTTTAAAAACTAGTAAAAGTGTCAGAAAGGCGTCGGGTCACTTTACTGATTCAGAATTACGTCGGACATGTAGATTCGGAATGGCTGCGGATTGTTGTTTCGGATTTTCTTCAGCCCTTTTTATTAAGAAATTAATAAACCTAATTGAAGTGTCAGAAAGGCGTCGGGTACTTTAGTGATTCAGAATTACGTCGGACAATGAAATTGCGACAACTTTTTTTTCTCGGAGGCCATCCGACTCCCTTCCGACGTAATTACGTTTTTTTCTTCCGTTCTACGTCAAATTTGGGCGACGCAAAAGGTATGTTTTCTAGTAGCGAAAAACACTGAAATTAATCTCATAAAAGAAAAGGAATTGGCAATTATAGCTACAAAATATTTGTAATTCAAAAAATATATTATAAAGTATATATCATATAAACTCGAAAAGTCTTCGCTAAACTTCGCTTGCTTACGTTCGTTGGGCATCGTCACTATATTACGAGTCTGTATGTGTATAGGAAAAAATCTGGTAATTAAAAGTACATTCAGACTACACAGACCAAGCATATGCTTTTCATTATTTCTCATCTACTAATTAATAATATAATAATACGCGTATTTTATATATGCAAAAGGACCAAGACTTTGTAATCAGCTATTGGCCTCCAAATTAAATCATGTTACTACAAAAGGATACTCGCTCGCATATATATGTAAAAATTATAGTCTTATGAAAAAAATTTCTACTAATATTTTTTTAAAGGATTGAACTATTATGTGAAGAATTTAAGCTAATTTACAATTAATTGTATAATTTATTCATGAAGAGAAATCTTAATAGAAATTATTTTAATAGAACCCCTAACCTCCTTCTTAAACAAGGCCTTTCGCCAGCTCATCTAACCATAACTTTAGTTTTCTACTATATATATATATATATATATATATATATATATCAGATATTGTATTAATTGTATTAAGAAAAATTACAAGTAGTAAAAAAAATACATTATTGGAAAGGTAAAAATACAATTATTTGCAACTATATAATTGGTTGGTTACTAATTTCAATAGAAAAAGTAGTCAAAAAGTTCATTGAGAATATATAAAAGTACAATTTTCAATGATAAAATGTCAACTATTTTAGAATAAAAATATAGTGCTAAAACGTCAACTATTTTTTTGACGGAGGTAGTATCATTTACACTATTTATTACTATTGTTATTATTATTGTTATAATTATTATTATTTTCATTTTTATAATAATAATAATAATAATAATAATAATAATAATAATAATAATAATAATAATGAACAAGGATGAATGTCTAAGGCTCGAGCAATGATCTTGTTATATGGATATATGAACATATTTATTAGGGTAAATGACTGGATGATCATCTATGTTTGGGTAAGAGCCCAGTTGATCATCGATGTTTGGGTAAGAGCCCAGTTGATCACCTATGTTTACAAAGTTTCTGGTTGAAGCGAGATCTTACAGTGACTTCATATGGATTCGTGGAAGCGAGATCCTTCCGGAGCTGATTAGTTGATAAAAAGCAACACATTGGTCTAAGTCGAAAAACAAGAACGCAGAGAGGAAAGCGAGGCGTTTGTCGGAGGAGGAGAGTTCGATGATGTGGAAGGCGGAGATGGAGTATAGGGAGTGGAGGTAGAGGATTTTCTGGAGGGCGGATATCCATTAACGACGGAGATCAGGACATTCCAATTTTGAGTTTTTTTGCCAACAAAATGAAGGTTGGAATTATGAGCTTACTAGGAGCTCCTAAAAATGTGTTTAAGGGAACAATAAATTGTGAAGGATTAATCAAATTAGCAAAACGAGTTATGATGAATTTACAAGTAGTTTGCTCATAGTATTTGGTCTAATAATAATAATTAAATAATAATAATAATAATAATGATTAACATAAAAGTAATAATGAAAATTACATAGTATTATTGATAACAATAATAATGAGAACAATAGTAATAATAATAATAATGAAGAAAGAAAAGAAAGAACTAAATGCGCATCAAAAAAAATTAAAAAGGACAAAAAGCGTACCAAAATCGTGGCCCCAAGCTATTCGAAATGTTTTTATTTTGGCCCCTAAATGCCAAAAACCTTCCAAAAGTAACATGTCCGTTAAATATCGGACTAAATCCACACCAGGTGTATGCTATTGAGGACTAACACTGCAACACTCTGAGACCATTATGCAATTAACTCTTTCCAAATACAAAATACTCGTATTATTATTATGGTGGGTCCACGCCTAGAGCCCCGGGGACCCCAAAGGTTTATATGTACATATAAAAGAAACGTATAACTAAATCGAAAAACGGGATAGCCATAGTGGTTAGGAGTGTTATATATAGATGGCTTGGGGGCTGGCTCTTCGAATACATGATGGCTAATCTATTTGATACCTAATAAGCCCGTTACAAACTAATCTATATGATTATATAGTGGAAACGGCTCTTGCTAGTGACCAAAAGCTCCTGGGTTCGAAACTCACATCCATCGCTAATTTACAAAAAAAAATTATGGCTATTACAATTAATTTACTCAGTTTATAGAAATTGTTTTATTTCTTTATATATTGTGGTCTTGATTTTATTTTATTTTCTAAATTCGCAAGCCTTAGTTATAATAATTATTTTGGACAAATTAATTAAATTACACTATTTGTAAATACTCAATTTATTCAAAGAGTCAAAGTAATTAATTTTTAAGACATCGGTTTTTGTTATACTTTTGAAAACCCACTGATATTTTTCTTTTTATTTAATATTTTACAAATTACTTTATTTTAAATTTCACTTCATTAGGTATATGTTCAATTTATGCATCAAAAAGGAGAAGTTGGGAGAGATAGAAATCTATTTTTTGGGTAACTGTCATGAAGGAGATGAATCGTAGGATGTGCCTCAATTTAAACAACGCTTGAAAATTTTTTTTTGAAAGAAAATTGTAATGGAGGCCCCTTTTTCAATTTTCGCCCTCGACCATGAAAATGTCAAGACCGACCCTGCTCATTACATGCAAAGTCTTGGTCCTTTCCCTTATAAAATACTCGTACTACTATTATTATTAATCAATTATATATGCCTTCCATTACAATAATTAAGTCGTCATAGATATAATATACTTCCTCATATTACTATTACTATTAGTTGTTTGTATACAATCTAGCCTTTGTAAATTTATTCATCATATTTATGATATATATGATTTAGATTAATTTTATATATAATTTTGATGATAAAGTATTTTTTATGAACTATTAAAATTAGTAAAATCGATGCACTATCAATGTATATGTGCAAACTGATATTTTATTTATTCGTTGCTCATGCACAAAAAGATAAAATATATATATAAAAATATTATTAGAAACATAACGAAAAAAAAATAATTCCCTTCTCTAATTAAATATAGTGTAGATTATTAATGAATTATGCCTTCCATTACAATAATTAAGTCGTCATAGATATAATATACTTCCTCGTATTGCATGCTATTATTATTAATTAGTAGATGAGAAACAATGAAAAGCATATGCTTGGTCTGTGTCTTGTGAATGTGGTATATACTTTTACCAGATTTTTTTCCTATACACATACATACTCGTAATATATAGTGACGATGCCCAAGGAACGTAAGCAAACCAAGTTTAGTAGACTTTTCGAGTTTATATGACCATAATATATTCAGTGTATATATTTATGAAACACAAATATCTTGTGGCTATAATTTAATTAAGGGTTTATGACAGTACTAACGTTTCAATAATTAACTACGATACTCTCTGTTTTTTTAATATATTGTTTGGAATTCGTATAGTCAAATTTTAAAAATTTGGACCATTAATTTTTATTAGTCCATAAAAAGTAATAAACTCATGTTGGATCTTGTTAAATTCATATCAATCTATATTTTTGAAATATTAACTTTTTATAATTTTTACGTACATAAAGAATTAGAAATAATAGTATATTATATGATTCTCACTATCTTGCAAGCATGAAAATTGAGGTATGTATATATTAGAGGTAATTGCTGAAATGGTCACAGTAAGTGGGTGACCGTTGCAGTTTAGTCCCAGTAAGTGGGATCGATGCGCAAATGGTCTTTGAAAGTGTGTAGCGGGTGCGTATTTGGTGCCTAAAGTTAACAGATCGTTAATTCAAAACGTTTTTGTGGTTTTTCGTAAATAAATGCTAAAATTGGGCCAAAAAAGTAATTTTTAAGAGTGGCTTGGCTACAAACTTAAAACTTCATTTTCCGCTTCGTTAAAACTCCGATTTTAACGATTCTAAATGCGTTGGAAAGCTATTTTCATCATCTTTAAGAATTTTAGTTCAAACCCCAGTATTATCAACATTGAGATTTTTAAAATATTTCTTTTGACAAAATATACATAAAGACGTTGTGTCACTACTTATCGTCTTTTTGTAAAAAATGATTTGAAAAATATCTCTCATATACAAGCTCAGGCAAAGATTATTCAAGAGACTTTAAGCTATGATTTAATGCTAAATTTTACCATTGTATATGCTTTGCATTAATAGCTTGATATCTTTAACGCATTTGAATATTGTTGAACCTGTGTTTGTTTCTTCTTTGTCATTTTATGACACATGAATGTTCTTTTGGCATTCTTTTCTCTGAACTTCTTCACGACTAGTGTATTGTTGATTCTATTTCTTAATTACCACACTTTAGAAATTGTTAGTCTAAGTTGTACTTTGTTATTATCTAAATAAAGTAGTCGACTAATCACAATTCACATATCGACTAACTCTTTATTTTGACAATAACAAATACCTTATGCATGAAGGTTTTATGACAATACCTTATATGAAATATTTGGCTTTAGGTTTTTATTAGACGGGGAAGAGGCGATGGGTCAACTAGCTAGAAGCATATTCTAGCTATTATTACCAAGCATTCAGAGCTCATTAAGGATAACAATATAGCTTTCTTTGTTTCTAGTAGACTTTTCTCGTATAGGCAATACTATGACGATATTTGAGCAGTAAATTTTTTAGATTTAATGTGAAAATTGAAAATGGGGTTTCGGTGAAAGAATTTGAATCATTTTTATTCATTAAAATGAAAAATTACAACATTACAAAAAACGATATGTTTGAACATTATTTGATACAAAATTGTTACACAAATAGTATCTTTCAAATCCATTATCAACTATAATATCTCTTGTTTTATTTTCAAGATTTTCCCAAATTCTAGAGTCGCGAAAATCACAAATGTTGTAAAGATTCATTATTGTAAGCTAAATTTTCGTTGTTAAGTTCATTTGGCATGATATTTTTTTCATTATCAAGTTTACTTGAGAGGTAATTGCTGAAATGGTCCCACTAAGTGGGTGTCCGTTGCACTTTGGTCCCTGTAAGTGGGACCGATGCGCAAATGGTCCCTGATAGTGTGTAACTGGTGCATAAATGGTCCTTATTTTAACGGATCCGTTAGTTTTAAACGTTTTTGATATTTTTAAGGTCATTCTGGGGTGATTTCATGATTTTGAAGAGTTTTTGGCATCCTGGGTCGTGTTGTAGTTTGAAACTTCAAACGGCTATAACTTTGCGCTAGGGTGTCCGATTGGGATGAATTTTATACTGATTTCATGTATTTTATGACCAGACCACCTTTTCTTATCTGCCATTGGATTCGTCTCGAAAAAATACATGAAATCGATATAAAATTCATCCCAATCGGACACCCGAGCGCAAAGTTATGGCCGTTTAAAGTTTCGAACTACAAAACGACCCAGAATGCCCAAAACTCTTCAAAATTATGAAATCGCCCCAAAAATGAACTAAAAAATATCAAAAACGTAAAAAACTAACGGATCCGTTAAAGTGGGGACCATTTCCGCACCCGTGACACACTATCAGGGACCATTTGCGCATCGGTCCCACTTACAGGGATCAAAGTGCAACGGACACCCACTTACTGGGACCATTTCAGCAATTACCTCGTTTACTTGACACTACTTTTTCATGAAAATTAACTTAAGATCTTAGACTACATTTTCTTCACTCAAATTTTCATTCAATTGTTCACATTTTTTTTTTTTTTTTCGCGAGGCAACATATTATAAGATAGACAAACACTTTTAAAAAAAATACAATTTATAAAATGATGAAATTTTTTAAAATGAGATAATGAATATAAATTAATATGAAATGAACTAAGAAACTAAATTTTGAAAAAGAGAAAGAGGAACGATATATCACCTGAATTTTAATAAAATGATTTTAATTCTTCGAGCTTTGTGAGTTTGTTAGTTGTCACTTGACACCAATTCACCTCCTATTTCTTATTAGTGGTATTAAATGCTTTAGATCTCATATAAATAGTTTTAATCATAACTCATTCTAATTATGTAATGATATTCAATATAGATACAAAAATATTTCCCCATAGAGAATAGAGTACTAGCCTCTTCTAATAGTATTTTTGTTTTCTCATCGCTCGCATATATAAATATATATATCGTTTCATTTTTTTAATATATATTATATAAACTTATCACGTTTCCAACAATACCTTTGATAGATGTTCATTTCTTGATACATTTTCATCACATATGATTAAAATGTTTCTATCTTATTATTCCAGTCAATTAGGATGAAGTCGTAAAAGTTATCACCTCGTGCACGTGCTCTTGCCAAAAAGCCGATGTAGAGGATAAAGAATTAAGTAATTTTTTGTAATTACGTGATTTTGGGAGAGAGGGGTTAATATGGGTGGCGTGCTCCGGTTACTATCGGAGACATTTAACATATTCTGATTTTTGAACTGTGAAAATTAACATAAGTACTCGAGTCAGACAATTTAGGATCTTTAGTGTTTGATTTTACATCAAAAGTGAGTATTTGTGATCGATCTTGTAAATAAATAAAACGTTAGTGATGATGTCCAATGTCTTACATTTGCCTTATTAATTTAAGCCTTATCCGTCTTCAACAAAAATGGGTTGTAATGATACAAGCGTCACACTTTATTAAACTTATTCCAAGTTGATCGAATATTTTATCTAATTTACAAAGAATTATTGCAATTTCAAGTGTTTCTTTAGTTGCAATTAAAATAATTAAATTATGAATATGAGAAAACAAAAAAATAACAGATAGAGTTTATTTTTAATATATGTCAAGAAAATTAAGTGTGAGGTAATTTTATAAATGACGTTTATAACAATATAGTAAATGGAGTAAAATGATATGAAGTGATGGGTCAATGATGATGAGGTGTAAGCGTGATGAATTTTATAAATAAAATAATTGTAAGACATAAAAGTTGGAAGGTACACTACTACAAAAAGGTATTTAAACTATACGTGCTTAGACTGCATTTCAAGAAAAATGCCCTCCAAGAAATACTTAGACTGCCTTCCCGTGAAGTGCAGTCTAAGTGACACTTGGACTGCGTTTATTTGAGCGCAATCCAAGTTATTTACTTGGACGACGCTTCACGAGAGTGCCATCCAAGTAAATAACTTAGAAGGCGCTCAAACAAGCCCAGCCTAAGTGAATTTAAAAAAATAAAAAAATAAATAATAACTCTTAGGCGGGAATCCAAAAGGCCCCCTCCCCCAGAAAAAAACTCATACGCAGTATTCAGTTCATCTTCACCCCTAGGCAGGTTCATTCATCTTCCATTGTTCATCCTCCTCCTCATCCCCCTCCATGCTCAAAGCTAAAAGTCGCCATCCAATTCAATTTCGAAACTCCACACAACTCAATTTTGAGAGGTAATTGATGAAATGGTCCCAGTAAATGGGTGACCGTTGCAGTTTGGTCCCAATAAGTGGGACCGATGCGCAAATGGTCCCTGAAAGTGTGTAGCGGGTGCGCATGGGACCATTTGCGCATCGGTTCCACTTACTGGGACCAAACTGCAACAGTCACCCACTTACTGGGACCATTTCAGCAATTACCTCCAATTTTGACCTACTTCACCCCAAAGTTGCCCCACCCACTTCGTCACTCACCTTAATTTCTAAAGTTCGACACTAAAATCGAACCCACACACCACCAACGGTACTACCGCGTCAACAGCCACGTCAAACACCCACTTTCGAGCCTCACCCATAGTTCAACTAAGTTTTTTCTTGTAATTTTAGTTTAATTATATTAAATTTTCTTCTACTCTAAGTGCTCCCCGTTGGTAGTGAAACTACTCGAGAACATTGAGGGCGATAATGCTCCTCAAATTTGAAAAGATAGTAGGTTAATTGCTGAAATAATTGTATTTTTACCTTTTCAATAATGTATTTTTTTACTACTTTTAGTTTTTCTTAATACAATTAATACAATATCTGATATATATATATATATATATATAGTAGAAAACTAAAGTTATGTTTAGATGAGCTGGCGAAAGGCCTTGTTTAAGAAGGAGGTTAAGGGTTCTATTAAAGTAATTTCTAATGAGATTTCTCTTAATGAATAAATTATACAATTAATTCTAAATTAACTTAAATTCTTCACATAATAGTTCAATCCTTTAAAAAAATATTAGTAGAAATTTTTTTCATAAGACTATAATTTTTACATATGCGAGTATCCTTTTGTAGTAACATGATTTAATTTGGAGGCCAATAGCTGATTACAAAGTCTTGGTCCTTTTGCATATATAAAATACGCGTATTATTATATTATTAATTAGTAGATGAGAAATAATGAAAAGCATATGCTTGGTCTGTGTAGTCTGAATGTACTTTTAATTACCAGATTTTTTCCTATACATACAGACTCGTAATATAGTGACGATGCCCAAGGAACGTAAGCAAGCAAAGTTTAGCCAAGACTTTTCGAGTATATATGATATATACTTTATATATATTTTTTGAATTACAAATATTTTGTAGCTATAATTGCCAATTCCTTTTCTTTTATGAGATTAATTTCAGTGTTTTTCACTACTAGAAAACACACCTTTTGTGTCGCCCAAATCCGACGTAGAACCGAAGAAAAAAACGAAGAAATTACGTCGGAAGGGAGTCGGATGGCCTCCGAGGAAAAAACGTTGTAGCAATTTCATTGTCCGACGTAATTCTGAATCACTAAACCACCCGACGCATTTCTGACACTTCAATTAGGTTTATTAATTTCTTAATGAAAAAAGGGCTGAAGAAAATCCGAAGCAACAATCCGCAGCCATTCCGAATCTACATGTCCGACGTAATTCTGAATCAGTAAAGTGACGCGACGCCTTTCTGACACTTTTACTAGTTTTTAAAATCCGACGCCTTTCCAAAGATACACTAATAATAATCAGTAATTAATTTAGGGACTATTTTCGCACATGATACACATTTACGAGGATCATTTGTCCATCGTTGCCCACTTAAAAAAATCAAAGTGCAATGATCATTTCAAAACTATAGACACTAGAATTCTGTAACTGTATATGTATTAGTCATGGGACATGAAGAAAAACTTAATCTCAATTTATTCGAAAATAAACTCATTTTGCTTACGTTCTTTCACCATCGTCATATTATTGCGAGTATACGAGAAACGTCATTTAATTTATCTAGAAGTATTACTGTTGCATTAATATGTAATATTTCATATGGGCAATGACCAAGACTTTGTATTGAGCTCAAAATTATGTCCTATAAATAGATATACTCATAGGCCTCCTAAAATCATCAACACTTCAACAAAATTGCATATCTCTTTGCATCTCATAACATACATCCTCATTCTTCATAATGGCAGAAAATCAAGGAACTTTGAAAGTCCATGGCGTCGACGATAATGGAGATAACACTGCCACTATCAAAATTACAGTCACTAACAAAAGTCATAATCGCAATCTCACTATAGATGATGTGGTTGGCTACGTCGATGCCAAAGGGCGAGTGTTATAATTTTATTTTATATGTTTTTATTTTACGTTTAGCATATAACATCTCTAATCGGTATACACGATATATTTTTTGCAGGGAAAGATATGATCAGAAAATTCAATGTGCTGAAATTTTGACACCAGGAGCTAGTAAGAATCTGAAGCTTGTAGTGACTTTGCCAACAGATGTAAAGGACCTTTCCGATGCAAAGATTGGTATCACCATTCCAAATGTTGGACATGTTGAAGTTGATATTCCAAATTAATAAGTTTAGTCAACTGACGACTATGTATACTATGCATAGTCATGGCTCCCGTATCTCATTCCTTTTACATACTAGTATTTGAATAAAACATTGAGATACTATTTTATCATATGTTGTAATAAATTATAACAACAACAATATCATTATTGTTATTGTTATTATTGTGTTGTATGTGTGTTGCTACTATATATTTCAAGATAAGCTTGTTTTTAATTGTCATTTTGTTAACTAGTCTTTTTGTATAGTTAAATTATTATTCCTAATTTTATTTTTTGTTTTCTCATTTCCCTAAATTTCTTCTACTATCTCAATTATTGATGAAATTTTTTATAATTAACTAAAAGGTATATTGTGTTCGAAAATAAATTGATTATATTTTAACTGATCTTGAAACAAGTATTCTAAGATTAAAATTGAAGACAATAAGTAATCTTATCAAGACGCATTAAATTAGGAAGGTTGTACAATGTTAGAAGGGTTGGAGTGCATGTAGATCAGCTTCCCTAAATTTTTCTCTATAATTCACTTTTAATGTTATTTTTTTTTATTTTTTGGACTAGTTGTTCTTTAGCAGATCTCCTATTATTCACAATTAATTGAACCAAATAATTATAACTACAAAATAGGGAGGGTACAAATT
The DNA here is from genome assembly GCA_003412495.2 of Echium plantagineum. NCBI lineage: Eukaryota > Viridiplantae > Streptophyta > Magnoliopsida > Boraginales > Boraginaceae > Echium > Echium plantagineum. Next base: position 17,693,456 of record CM016567.1, on the reverse strand, counting down.
TGGGAGTGAGTGAATAATTTATAGGAGCCAATCTATTTTAGGGGAACTGAAAAAGTGTCAATTTCAATAATTTCAACCCCTATTATAACTTATAGGAGAGTTGACTACTACCTTCCAACTTTTTTTTTTCAATATTTCACATCGTATTGTTTCTCTTATACATAGTAATTTGACTACTACCTTCTAACTTTTACGTCTTACAATGATTTTATTTATAAAATTCATCACGCTAACACCTCATCATCATTGACCCATCACTTCATATCATTTTACTATATTGTTATAAACGTCATTTACAAAATTACCTCACACTTAATTTTCTTGATATATATTAAAAATAAACTCTATCTGTTATTTTTTTGGTTAATCTCATATTCATAATTTAATTGTTTTAAATGCAACTAAAGAAACACTTGAAATTCAATAATTCTTAGTAAATAAAATAAAATATTCGATCAACTTGAAATGAGTTTAAGAAATTAAAGTGTGACGCTTGTATCATTACAACCCATTTTGTTGAAGACGGATAAGGCTTAAATTAATAAGGCAAATGTAAGACATCGAACATCATCACTAACGTTTTATTTATTGACAAGATCGATCACAAATACTAGCTTTTGATGTAAAATCAAACACTAAAGATCCTAAATTGTCTGACTCGACTACTTATGTTAACTTTCACGGTTAAAAAACTAGAATATGTTAAATGTCTCCAATAATAACCGGAGCCTTTTAACTTACGCCATCCATATCAACCCCTCCCTCCCAAAATCACGTAATTACAAAAAGTTACGTAATTCTTTATCCTCTACATCTCCATCTGGCAAGAACACGAGCACGAGGTGATAACTTTTACGACCTCATCTTGATCGACTGGAATAATAATTAAGATACAAACATTTTAATCATATGTGATGAAAATGTATCAAGAAATGAGCATCTATCAAAGGTCTTGTTGAAAACGTGATAGGTTTATATACTATATATATGCTAAAAAATGAAATGATATATATTTATATATGCGAGTGATGAGAAAACTATTCTCTATGCGGAAAGATTTTATTAGTATCTATATCGAATATCATTACATAATTAGAATGAGTTATGATTAAAACTATTTATATGAGATCTAAAGCATTTAGTACCACTAAGAAATAGGAGGTGAATTGGTGTCAAGTGACAATTAACAAACTCACAAAGCTCGAAGAATTAAAATCATTTTATTAAAATTTAGGTGATATCGTTTCTCTTTCTCTTTTCAATTTAGTTTCTTAATTAATTTCATATTAATTTATATTCATTACCTCATTTTAAAAAAATTCATCAGTTTATAAATTGTATTTTTTTTTTAAAGTGTTTATCTATCTTATAATATGTTGTCTCACGAATCTTTATTTGGAAATGATAAAAGAAAAAAAAGAGAAAATGTGAACAATTGAATGGAAATTTGAGTGAAGAAAATGTAGTCTAAGATCTTAAGTGAATCTTTGCCACATTTGTGATTTTTGCGATCCTAGAACTTGAGAAAATTTTGAAAATAAAGCAAGAGATATTATAGTTGATAATGAATTTGAAAGATACCATTTGTGTAAAAATTTTGTATCAAATAATGTTCAAACATATCGTTTTTTGTAATCTTGTAATTTTTCATTTCAATGAATAAAAACGATTTAAATTCTTTCACCGAGAATCTCATTTTCAATTTTCACACAAAATCTAGAAATTTACAGACCGACTCTGCTCAAATGTCGTCATAGTATTGCCTATACGAGAAAAGTCTACTAGAAACAAAGAAAGCTATATTGTTATCCTTAATGAGCTCTGAATGCTTGGTAATAATAGCTCGAATAAGCTTCTAACTAGTTGACCCATCGCCTCTACCCCGTCTAATAAAAACCTAAAGCCAAATATTTCATATAATAGTGCAGGTATGCTCTAATAAAAACTTAGTGTTAATGGCCGCAGACATATAATGTTCGAAATAAAAAGTCAGTTAGATCACTAATATTTCACGGTCAATTATGCTCATTATGTTATAAACCCTTAATTAAATTATAGCCACAAGATATTTGTATTTCATAAATATATACACTGAATATATTATGGTCATATAAACTCGAAAAGTCTACTAAACTTGGTTTGCTTACGTTCCTTGGGCATCGTCACTATATTACGATGAGTATGTATGTGTATAGGAAAAAAATCTGGTAAAAGTATATACCACATTCAGAAGACACAGACCAAGCATATGCTTTTCATTGTTTCTCATCTACTAATTAATAATAATAGCATGCAATACGAGGAAGTATATTATATCTATGACGACTTAATTATTGTAATGGAAGGCATAATTCATTAATAATCTACACTATATTTAATTGGAAGGGGAATCAGTTTTTTTTCGTTATGTTTCTAATAATATTTTTTATATATATTTTATCTTTTTGTTCATGAGCAACGAATAAACAAAATATCCATTCGCACGCATACATTGATAGTGCATCGATTTTACTAATTTTAATAGTTCATCAAAAATACTTAATCATCAAAATTTTATATAAACACTACTACAGAATTGTGCTTAGATAGCGTTTTTTTTGCCTTGAATAGCGTTTGATAAGGGTTATTGTAGTAATAGATAGAATAGCGCTTCTGAAGCGCTATCTAAGTTTTAGGTTGCATAGCTCTTTTAAAGCGCTATTTTAGCCATTTAAAAGCGCTATTGTAGTTTTCGTAACGCTTTTTCCTATAGCGTTTTTTTACGTGCTATCTAAGCTATAAGTTGGATACCGCTTAAAAAATGAAGCGCTATCTAATTTATTTTTTTAATTTCACTTCATTTTTTTTAATTTCAAAATATTAATAAGCGCTATCTAAGCACCCACTTAGATAGCGCGTTAAAAAAGCGCTATACAAGTGGCGTTACCCAAGCTGATATTTGTAGTAGTGTAAAATTAATCAAAATCACATATATCATAAATATGATGATTAAATTTACAAAGGCTAGACTGTATACAAACAACTAGTAATAATAATACGAGGAAGTATATTATATCTATGACTACTTAATTATTGTAATGGAAGGCATATAATTGATTAATAATAATAGTAATACGAGTATTTTATAAGGGAAAGGACCAAGACTTTGCATGTAATCAGCAGGGTCGGTCCTGACATTTTCGTGGTCTAGGGCGAAAATTGAAAAAGGGGTCCCCATTACAATTTTTTTTCAAAAAAAAAAATTCTAAGCGTTATTGTTTAAATTGAGGCACATCCTGCGATTCACCTCCTTCATGTATTAATTAGTATGACAGTTACCCAAAAAATAGATTTCTATCTCTCCCAACTTCTCCTTTTTGATGCATAAATTAAACTTGTCAAGTACTTCAATCTTTATTGTCATATTGTGGAACCTAGCTAATTTTTGACCAACTAGTTCTTCCATCTTTTATCTGTTTTCACTTTTAGATAAGTGATGATATTTTATGAAATAAAGAAATATTTAATGATAACGAAAGTGTAAAACATATACCTAAAGAAGTGAAATTTAAAATAAAGTAATTTGTAAAATATTAAATAAAAAGAAAAATATCAGTGGGTTTTCACTCTAGCTATATTAGATATAAGGGTAAATGGCACCATCGATCACTCACGTTTGTTAAAATTTTGCGTTAGATCACTCTAATTCAAATTTGTAACGGTCATATTAATTTAGTTTAATTATACAAATAGGCTTTTAATTTTAGAGGGTAATCAATTAAAACGAAATACAACGAGAGTAGATTTTTTTTAACTTTTGTTGTATTTCGTCTTATTTATCATGTTCAAAAATATTTTTTATTTAGTTTAATTACAAGTAACATAGGATAAATTTTGTTTCCATCGTTTTTTTTTCGTATGCAGTTTCATCCATCACTAGTGGTGTTGTGTCGGGTTTTATCAAATATGATGAGATTGAATCTAGTTGTTTTGTAATCTATCTATCTATCTCTATCTATTTATCGATACAGGACCGACCCTGGGGGAAGCCAAGGTGGGTGTAGCCAGAGCTCCCACGACCCCAAATGTTTATATGTACATATAAAAGAAACGAATGTACTAAATCGAAAAACGGGATTACCATAGTGGTTAGGAGTGTTATAGATGGCTTGGGGGCTGGCTCTTCGAATCCATCCTGTACTTCGTTCTTTACATTCCACAGTTCAGGGCAACTGCGCAACTAATCTATTCGTACCTTAAATTTCCTACTAGGCTCTTAAACAGTGATGGATTTATTTATTATTCTTTATTTGAATTAGGCTTTTTTCATTTAGGCACCCTGAACTATGAGAACTTTCTTAGGGAGTATTATATCTATGACGACTTAATTGTTGTAATGGAAGGCATAATTGATTAAAGAGAAGCCCTCATAATGTTCTTAGTCAAAATTCGTATGCATCATAAAGTTGAAACGTGGCATATTAATTCGTTCTAAATAGATCATCTCAATAACGTTCATTTAAATTATTACATGTACTATAATTTCTTGATTAATGATAATACGATAAACTAATACTCCTAGAAGAAATTCTATCTCAAAAGAAATAACTCGTACAAAAAGTCGTTATTTGTGTAGATCTTGCCGATTTAGTTCGAGTTTCCTTTGTTTCTTCACCTCCGAACCGAGTCTTTTCGAACGTTCGCTCGGCTCGCCCGAGCCGAATATTAAGGTGAAAGAGCCTCGCGCCGAGTTTTTCGTTACGAGGCTCGGCCGAATCGAGCCGGGGGTTCCAAAAATCTGAGCCGAATCCGAACCTCGAGATATTCGACTCGATTACAGCCTAATTCTCACAAAAATATAAAGCAAAAGGAGCATTTCAAGTGGACAATGTAACTGAAAGTTGAAGGAGGACTTAGATTTAAAGTCATCCTTAATGACCTTTGAACGTTTCCCTGCTAGTTGACCCCTCGCCTCTCCCCCTTCTAATAAAACCCTTAAAGCCAAATATTTTTTTTTTTTTTTTTTTTTTGGAAATTAGCGATATAAAAGCCAAATATTTCCTAATAATACATATCTCAATCTTCATCTTTGCAAGATCGTGAGGGTTTTAATCTAATTCAAATAAATGTTATGATGGATCTTGAATGTATGGGTACGAACTCAGCTCGTTTGTCATATATTTCGGGCCAGAAACCTTTATGAACCCAAGTCAAGTTATAGGTCTCCGAAATCTATACAGCCTTAAACCGATATCAAACCCCAAAAGCTTTAACATAATTACCCAAATTATTCTAAAACCTGCAATTTGGAGCAAAATGTTTTAGTTAATTAATATTCCCTCTGGTTTTTTTAAGATAGTCTTTTGACTTTTCATGGTCAACGAGATATGATTTAAAAACAATAATATTTCTAATTCTTTATGTGTAAAAATTATAAAAAGTTAATATTTCAAAAATAGATTGATACGAATCTAACAAGATCCAACATGAATATATTATTTCTTATAGACTAATAAAAATTAATGATCAAAGTTATTAAAATTTAACTATACGGATTCTAAACAATATATTAAAAACAACAGAGGGAGTAGTTAATTATTGAAACGTTAGTACTGTCATAAACCCTTAATTAAATTATCCTTTTGTAGTAACATGATTTAATTTGGAGGCCAATAGCTGATTACAAAGTCTTGGTCCTTTTGCATATATAAAATACGCGTATTATTATATTATTAATAATTAGTAGATGAGAAATAATGAAAAGCATATGCTTGGTCTGTGTAGTCTGAATGTACTTTTAATTACCAGATTTTTTCCTATACATACAGACTCGTAATATAGTGACGATGCCCAAGGAACGTAAGCAACCAAAGTTTAGCCAAGACTTTTCGAGTTTATATGATATATAATACTTTATAATATATTTTTTGAATTACAAATATTTTGTAGCTATAATTGCCAATTCCTTTTCTTTTATGAGATTAATTTCAGTGTTTTTCGCTACTAGAAAACATACCTTTTGCGTCGCCCAAATTTGACGTAGAACGGAAGAAAAAAACGTAATTACGTCGGAAGGGAGTCGGATGGCCTCCGAGGAAAAAAAGTTGTCGCAATTTCATTGTCCGACGTAATTCTGAATCACTAAAGTACCCGACGCCTTTCTGACACTTCAATTAGGTTTATTAATTTCTTAATGAAAAAAGGGCTGAAGAAAATCCGAAGCAACAATCCGCAGCCATTCCGAATCTACATGTCCGACGTAATTCTGAATCAGTAAAGTGACCCGACGTCTTTCTGACACTTTTACTAGTTTTTAAAATCCGACGCCTTTCCGAAGATACACTAATAATCAATAATTAATTTAGGGACTATTTTCGCACATGACACACATTTACGAGGACCATTTGCGCATCGTTGCCCACTTAAGAAAATCAAAGTGCAATGATGATTTCAAAACTATAGGCACTAGAATTCTGTAACTGTATATGTATTAGTCATGGAACATGTAGACAAACTTAATCTCAACTTATTCGAAAATAAACTCATTTTGCTGACGTTTTTTAACCATCGTCATATTATTACGAATATACGAAAAACGTCATTTAATTTATCTAGAAGTATTACTATTGCATTCAGAAACAAACGGTAACTATATATATTGGATAATAAACAATAATAAGTAATACGGAGTATTTTATATGGGAATGACCAAGACTTTGTATTGAGCTCAAAATTATGTCCTATAAATAGATATACTCATAGGCCTCCTAAAATCATCAACACTTCAACAAAATTGCATATCTGATCTCTTTGCATCTCATAACATAAATCCTCATTGTTCATAATGGCAGAAAATCAAGGAACTTTGAAAGTCCATGGCGTCGACGATAATGGAGATAACACTGCCACTATCAAAATTACAGTCACTAACAAAAGTCATAATCGCAATCTCACTATAGACGATGTGGTTGGCTATGTCGATGCCAAAGGGCGAGTGTTATAATTTTATTTTACATATTTTTATTTGACGTTTAGCATATAACATCTCTAATCGGTATACACGATATATTTTTTGCAGGGAAAGATATGATCAGAAAATTCAATGCGCTGAAATTTTGACACCAGGAGCTAGTAAGAATCTGAAGCTTGTTGTGACGTTGCCAACAGATGTAAAGGACCTTTCCGATGCAAAGATTGGTATAACCATTCCAAATGTTGGACATGTTGAAGTTGATATTCCAAATTAATAAGTTTAGTCAACTGTCTATGTATACTATGCATAGTCATGGCTCCCGTATCTCATTCCCTTTACATACTAGTATTTGAATAAAACAATGAGATACTATTTTATCTTATGTTGTAATAAATTATAACAACAACAATAATATCATTATTGTTATTGTTATTATTGTGTTGTGTGTTGCTACTATATATTTCAAGATAAGCTTATTTTTAATTGTCATTTTGTTAACTAGTCTTTTGTATAGTTAAATTATTACTCCTAGTTTTATTTTTTGTTTTCACTACACTAATGATTAAACTTTTGACAATTAACTATATATATATTTTATCTTTTTGTTCATGAGCAACGAATAAACAAAATATCAATTCGCACATACATTGATAGTGCATCGATTTTACTAATTTTAGTAGTTCATAAAAAATATTTTATCATCAAATATAAAATTAATCTAAATCATATATCATAAATATAATGAACAAATTTACAAGCTAGACTGTATACAAACAGCTAGTAATGGTAATACGAGGAAGTATATTATATCAATGACTACTTAATTATTGTAATGGAAGGCATATATAATTGATTAATAATAATAGTAATACGAGTATTTTATAAGGGAAAGGACCAAGACTTTGCATGTAATGAGCAGGGTCGGTCCTAACATTTTCGTGGTCTAGGGCGAAAATTGAAAAAGGGCCCCCATTACATTGAGGCACATCTTGCGATTCACCTCCTTCATCTATAAATTAGTATGACAGTTACCCAAAAAATAGATTTCTATCTCTCCCAACTTCTCCTTTTTGATGCATAAATTAAACTTGTCAAGTACTTCAATCGTTATTGTCATATTGTGGAATCTAGCTAATTTTTTACCAACTAGTTCTTCCATCTTTTATCTGTTTTCACTTTTAAATAAGTGATGATATTTTATGAAATAAAGAAATAGTTATTGATAACGAAAGTGTAAAACATATACCTACAGAAGTGAAATTTAAAATAAAGTAATTTGTAAAATATTAAATAAAAAGAAAAATATCAGTGGGTTTTCAAAAGTATAACAACAAAATAATGTAAACCGATGTCTTACAAATTAATTACTTTAACTCTTTGAATAAATTGAGTATTTACAAATAGTGTAATTTAATTAATTTGTCCAAAATAATTATTATAACTAAGGCTTGCGAATTTAGAAAATAAAATATAAAATCAAGACCACAATATATAAAGAAATAAAATAATTTCTATAAACTGAGTAAATTAATTGTAATAGCCATATTATATAAGGGTAAATACCATCGATCACTCACGTTTGTTAAAATTTTGCGTTCGATCACTCTAGTTCAAGTTTGTAACGGGCATATTAATTTAGTTTAACTATACAAATAGGCTTTTAATTTTAGAGGATAATCAATTAAAACGAAATACAACGAGAGTAGATTTTTCTTTTTAACTTTTGTTGTATTTCGTCTTATTTATCATGCTCAAAAATATTTTTTATTTAGTTTAATTACAAGTAACATAGGATAAATTTTGTTTCCATCGTTTTTTTTCATATGTAGTTTCATCCATCACTAGTCGTGTTGTGTTGCGTTTTATCAAATATGATGAGATTGAATCTAGTTGTTTTGTAATCTATCTATTTATCTCTATCTATTTATCCATACAGGACCGACCCTGGGGGAGGCCAAGGTGGGTGCAGCCAGAGCTCCCGGGACCCCAAATGTTTATATGTACATATAAAAGAAACGTATGTACTAAATCGAAAAACGGGATGGCCATAGTGGTTAGGAGTGTTATAGATGGCTTGGGGGCTGGCTCTTCGAATCCATCCAGGACTTCGTTCTTTACATTCCACAGTTCAGGGCAACTGTGCAACTAATCTATTTGATATGCTGAATAACACAAAATAGGGTTTTTTTTCATAAAAAGTCCACCGTTGTCGTTACTTGATGCGAAATTAAGTTTACGTTTCTTTGGTAACATAGGTTTTTATTTCCTAAAATTAGTTGTCAAAAAAAGCGGTATTAATTAATTACACTATTTCCTAACTAATCGATCTTCGAGGACTTTCGGGTCACTAGCAAGAGTCTTTTCCACTATGCTATTCAATTAACTCAACAACCCCATCAATTAAGCTTTGATTTTACTAGAACACCTTCAAACTCTTTTTGTAACGGAAATTAGTAACCGCTACTCTAGTGCTCACTGGATATTCATGTAATATGTACGGTATATATCTATAACATATATCGACACATTCATAATTGGTTAATATCTTTAAACATTATTATAACATAATATCACACTCAAATATATATGGTATATACCTATTAGCAGATAATCTATAAACAATTATATTCTCTCCGTTTATATTTCTAAGATTTATTTAATTTTGCACAAAATTTTAAAAAAATTGAATTCATTTCATAAACATAATTAGACTTTGGTTGAGTTTTAAATTTTTCGTTCTCTAGAAACAACTCCTAATATATTAAAACTTTATTATAGTAAGACTTAATAACAATTTTCTTGTCAAGTAGATAGATATAAATAGATTGCAAAAAACGACGACATTGAATATCATATTTGATAAAACTCGACACAACACGACCAGTGATGGATGAAACTGCATTTGTAAAAAAAAGACAAAAAATAAAAATTTATCCTATGTTATTTGTAATTAAACTAAATAAAAAATATTTTAAAAGTATTTAAATATGATAACTCGGACGAAATAGAACAAAAGTTCAAAAAATCTACTCTCGCTCTATTTCGTCCTAATTGCCTACCCTCTAAAATTAAAATCCTATTTGTAATAATTAAACTAAATTAATATATTTTTAAAAAATTATGTAAATATGTTGCATAACACAAATTTAGGAATTTTCTTTTCCATTAAAAATCCACCCTCGTCGTTAGTTGATGCAGAATTAAGTTAATGCTTCTTTGTTAACATAGGCTTATTATTTCCTAAAATTACTTGTCAACAAATCGGTATTAATTAATTACAGTAAATTAAACCCTAACTAACGTGCCCATCAATTAAGTGCACGCTTCTTTGTTAACATAGGTTTAAACTCTTTTTGTAACGGGATCAACAGCCGCTACTTGAGTACTCACTGCATATATATTCAGGTAATACGGCTAAACACCTTTAAACTCTCGTCATTAGAATGGAATTATCATCCTCAACAAGAGAAAAGATTGAAGAAATCCCGGAAGAGATCATCGTTGAATTTCTCTTGAGGCTTCCGGTTAAAACATTGTCACGGTTCAAATCGGTCTGCAAAACATGGTGCAATTTGATCACAAGTCCTACGTTCAAATCTATGCATCACAATCTTGGTGCCGTAGCTCAGACAATTCTTTGTATAAAATACAAACAAGAAGAAGGGGTGTCGTTGTGTTTTCGTTCCAACGACAAATTAATGAGTGTTGTATCACCGGACTTAGAAATTCCTACAGTTCATGGTCATTTTAGAGTTAATGTTGTTGGCTCTTGCAATGGAATCGTTTGCTATTATTGGTACCATTATAGTTCAACAATTTTTCTTTGCAATCCTGCAACAAGAGAATTCAGACAGTTACCTCCTAGTTCGTTTCCATTAGAGAAAATGTTTTGGAGGCTCCCAGGAATTGATGTTGGCTTTGGTTTTGACTCTTCAGATATATATGATTTCAAAGTGATTCGTGTGTTTCGTGTTGAGAAGAAATTGAAGGCTGAGATGTTTACTTTGAGTTCTAACACTTGGAGACAGCTTCAATGGGGGCATTTGAGTGATACACTTGAACTTTCTGATTATGATGCGTGTGTATTATTTTGCACTAATTCGTTTCACTTTTTAACTTGGCATTCTCGTGTGGAACAATATGTCATTGCGTGTTGTGATATTCGCACAGAACGGTTTAAAACTATGGACTTTCCTCTAAAACAAGAAGATGACGAAGAGTATTTTCGAAAGTTAATGGCATTTAAGGGATATCTATCATCGGTATATGTGTACCATACGTCGAGGGAGAATTCGATGGATATCTGGGTAATGAAAGATTATGGTGTTGTAGAGTCGTGGACGAAATTATATAAAATCAAGTCATACATGAGTTTTCCCATATGCTTTTGGATGGATGGATGTCACTTGTTACTAATGAAATATTATACGGGGAAACTTGTTACATGCCACCTCAGTAGTCTCGACGGTACTCTCGATACAAAGAGCGTTGGGATATTATGCAATATCTACAATTTCTCTCAAGTTGTAGACGTTCATAAAGAGACTCTTGTATCAATTATGTGACAACAGAATTTGAGCCTATGGATATAATTGTTTCTAGCCTATAGACTGGACAAATTATGGAATTACAATTACCTTCACATCTTATTTCTATTTTCCGTTGGATTGATTTTTATGGTAATTATCACTCTAAAAATGTTAACACTGTTATAAATAAAGTGCAATATAGAGAATGAAACAAGATAGAGGGAGAAAGATTATGTTATTGCCTTCTTCAAGAGTCTCCATACAATATGAGAAGTACAACTATTTATAGACTCTTTTCTAATACATGAAAGGTTAAAGCACTAATGAGCCTTTAAGATAAAATACCAAGAGACATCCATAATGTAAATATTCATAACACTCCCCCTTGGATGTCTATTAATCAAGAACATGCCTCGTTAAAACCTTACTAGGAAAAACCTTATCGGAAAAACCCTAGTGAAGGAAAAAGAGTGCACTATCCCTAATATACGCATGCAATGTTGCCTCATTAAAACCTTGATAGGAAAACCCTTTTTGGGACAAAACCTATATCAAGGAAAAAGAGTACAACGCGTATTTAACTCCCCCTTATGAATGCATCATATCACATCCTTCAATCGACAAAGTCCCATGCTCTTTGATAATTTCTCGAACGTTGAAGTAGGAAATGACTTAGTAAAAATATCTGCCAAGTTCTCACATGAACTGATTTGTTGAACATCAATTTCACCATTCTTTTGGAGATCATGGGTAAAAGAATTTTGGTGAAATATGTTTTGTTCTATCTCCCTTGATATATCCTTCCTTTAGTTGTGCAATACATGCAGAATTATCCTCATACATTGTAGTTGGAGCTAATTTTTCAAATGATAATCCAATATATGCATATAATGTTGCCTCATTAAAACCTCAATAGGAAAACCCGTTTTGGGACAAAACCTTGGATGATCTTTCAAACGTTGAGGTAAAGAGTAATTTAGTGACAACATCTTCCAAATTGTCACATGAACCGATGTAACATCCGTTATCCATAAAGAAGAACTTTGATGATATATGTTTTGTTATATCCTATTTGATACATCCTTATTCAATTGTGGCACTCAAGGTCAACGGGACCAATTTTCATATTATAAAACACAAGTAATATGATCTTCTGAATCAAATTTATCAATCAAACGCATTCACGATTTTCTTCGTGTATTTAAAATTTATGTGTGTTTAGGTGATGTTGTTAATATAGTGTTTCATAAAACTCAGTGAAACATATCAGCCCCAAATATTCACCTTGTATGTGATCTTTCAATATATCACTTCTTTAATATCATTAACATTATATGGTACTTCAGGACCAAATAATTCATATCTAATGATATTATAACATTTGAGGTGCTATATCAATAATATTTCAGCGCAAATTTGTTCTTCAATAAAGTTACTACTTTTGGATGCTCTTCAGGAGTTCCAATAATACTTTCATTATCGCAACCTAGCTTCCTCATATTTACATGCAATACAATGTCATATAATATCATTCTTATAACCTTCTTTGGTCAATTAGTCACTAGGAAAACCATGTGGATAAAAATCTAATGAAAAAAGAGAGTTGTTTCTCCTTAGATATGACTCAAGTAATTGTCTCATTAAAAACCTTACCAAGAAAAACCCAGTGGAAAAAAACTCGGTGAAGGGAAAAAAGAGTACAATGCATATCATGTCTCCCCCTGATGAAATCATCAGTAGCATGTCCAAAATTATGCCATTATCACTTATCTTGCATGGTCGCACAATCATGTATTCCTTTGTAAGGTACACATTAGAATTGATTCTTCAAGACCAAATTCATATCTTTCGATCCTCAAGACCAAGCTGAATTAGCTTGGATACACCTTTACAAGGTATCTGATTCCAAATCCTTTTTGTAGACAATTTTCTAGCAATTGAGAACTCTTCTAGAGTTACTGTGCTATTTGTTCATGATAATTTAGTAATTGAGAACTCTTCTGGAGTTTCTATAATTTAGAATTGGATCTTCAGTGATATCATGAAAATTCAGGTTATCAACAAGAATAATTATATATATTATCAAATGAAGATATGTAAGATTCACATTAACTCACACAAATTAACTCAAACGTTTGACCCCACATAATAAACAAACAAATATATCATATAATCACATTGCATAAATAATACTGCAAAATAAAGCATATATGACATACTATCGGTAGATTTATATATTCACGCGAAATTAAATAGAAAGACAATGCAAAAATGTCTAACAATGCAGTTCGAATTGTAATCCATCTTCCGGATGGCTTTTTACTTTATTCAAGTATTTATCATATTAACTCAAGTGAGTTAAGTTCCCGGGAACATAGATATGTGCTTCATGCACCATAAATGTATTTATATGCGTTTCACGCATCATACATCTCATTACATGTTTTCATGTATACTTATTCTTAGCATGCTACAATATAAGTCGTATACGCATTTCAAGAGGATATATATTTTGTTGCTACCAAACAAATACAACTTGAATACCCTTAATCAATAGGTGTGTTGTGACACCATATAAATCTTTAGTGCATCAGGGTACCAATACTTTGTGACAAAAACTTACTTCAGTTATTTTCACAAGTACCCACCTAACACATATAATGCACTAAGATCATGTTTCATTAGACTTCATGTCTAAATTTCTCAATTGTATAGTGAGTTTAGCAATACTCAATATAACTATAACCGTATCATATTTTCATAGACTTCAGATCTAAATTTCTCATCTTATACAATGAGTTTAGTTTACTCTTGATTGCGTCTTTTCTCTTTGGCCATTCATAAATATATGTCTATTCACTTAAAGACTTAAGATCCTCATATTGCTTGCATCATATGGAGTTTTTCATTTGTATGCAATATTTCTTGTCGACAATTTCGTTTTCCTTTCTCGTTCCACCATGTTCAAGATAATTGAGATCTCATTATATTCATGAATATTAGTATGTAAATGTCTTCCAGACATTTGTAATATCTTTAACTTATTCATGAGATATATTAGTCATCAACCTCTTCTGGAAGTGTTCATCTTCTAGACCATCATCAAATATTTATTATTTTAGCTTTCAAATGGTGGAACTATTCGATATATAATGGTTCTTCAGAAACCTTCACTCTAACTTGAGCTTTACAACTGGTATACAATTTCATTATTATTTTTAAGTCAGAAATTTGTTTGGTAGTGAACTTGTGGTTCATAAATGTCCTTTGAACTTGTTGTTCATATTTATCCTTTGAACTTCTAGTTCATATTTATCTCTTGAACTTCCAGTTCATATTTACTCATTTTGAGGATCATATAATATAAGGATATTTCATTATAATTTTCCAGTTGTATATTCTCTCCCCCTCAATGTTGAAAACATTGATACATTATAACGGAAAATTACTATTTCCGAGTATATAAATGTATATACCTTATAGGTATGATGAAAATTCGAATCACTCATCCATCGTGCATATTGTTGAAATTATACGATGCACGGTCAAATTTCAAGGGTATTACATTTGGTTTCTGACCAAACCAACTATATAAGGGGAGTTGTATGATAACTTTTCGGCTTGATGCGGAACATGTGTAACTGCACGTAGTATAACATTTCCCAACAACCAATTAAGGGTGTATGCATGTACTACAACATGCCCCCTAACAATCAACTGGGAGTTTACAACATGTAGCTCACAAAACTCTTTAAACTTGATAAATAAATTGACTCTCTAGTGAGCATTCAATTGAGTTTCATATTACTACTCTTCGCATCGTACATGATCCGGGATGGTCTAACCGGTCATACAAAATAACAAAGTTATCATAAATCTCAAACTCCAAGTTTGATACAAATAGGTATATATTTCAAGTAATAATATTAACATTAGCTCTTCGAGAGCCTTGAATTGGCATTGTTACATTATTGTCAAATATTAGCTCTTCTGGAGCCTTTAACACATTTGTTATACTATTGAAAATGCTAGCTCTTCGAGAGCCTTCAAATCAATTTCGCTTATATTATTGAAAACATGAGCTCTGCTGGGGCCTTCAATAATTTTGTTACAATATTAGAAAATACTAGCTCTTCAAGAGCCTTCAATAACATACCTGTAGTTTTGGTTTTGTCGTATGTAGAACTATAAATTTATTCAATTAAGTTGACCAAGATCAATAAATAATTTGTACATATAAAATTTAAATGACAATAATCACCACTTCAGGGGTGTGATAATAGACCCTTTATATATTTGACATCGTCGGGTATAAAAATACCACCACTATTTCAATAGTAACAATGTTTTTCAATATGTAAGGTACTTCTGGACCATTAATTGGTCGTATGTATTTCAAAAACAAAGCATGTATTTTGATACATAGCCAAGTCTTCTAGACTGATTGCTGGTGTAAACACTCGAAAATAAATATTTTCACAAGTCTCCTGGACTAATTGTGAATATCAAATAATCTAGAGACATTTTTCATCACTCCAGGGATGAAATAACTGTTTTAATAATTATGTTCAAGAATTTTCTTCCGGACCTCGATGTAAAAATCACATTAATTTACTCATAAATTTCCGAGTGTAGATACTTAATAATCGTCTTCTATCTAGACGAATTAATATGAATGACACGAGAAACATAGCACCAATAGTTGCCTAATATATCATCACTTCAAGGATGAAACAGTAGAAAGTATCGAGTAAATATTTTCACAAATCATCTACATTTATTGTGAGTGTAAATAATTTAAAGATACTTTCATCTTTTCAGAGATGAAATATTTATTTTTGAACAATTATTTTCTGAAATATTCTTTTGTACCTCTAAATCAAGTGATATATTTAGATTATACATAATATGAAATTGGATACTGTATGGTAATTAACATGTAATATAGTATGAGAATTACATGTACGACAACATATATAATTGGCACATATGTAACAAATTAATTTATTGATAAATCTCCCAGATTGAGGTATCACATTAATTTACTTATGAACCTTCAAGATTTAGGTATTTGATAATCGTCTTCCGGACGGTGATATAAATATCACATTAATTTACCGATACATCTTCGAGATTTAGGTATTTGGTAATCGTCTTCTGGACCGATTAATTATAACAAATTTGACATTGTTATAGAACATACAAATGTAATATATGAACTATACAAAACGTATAAGTATAATAAAATTAATCGACATCAACATATATAAAATTAAATAATAAAAGTAATCGATATTGTTATAGAATGTATAAGTAATTGTCTTCTGGACAAAGATAAATAAAATGTCTTCTGGACAAATAAAAACAAATTGTCTTCTGGACAAATAAAAACAAATTGTCATCTGGACAAATAAAAGTAAATTATCTATTGGACAAATAAAAATAAATTATCTTCTGGACAAATATAACAAAACTTTAATTACGACATAAAATTGTCTTCTGAGCAAATTATCTTCCGAACAAATATACATTGTCCTCTAGACAAATATAATAAAACTTCATTACGACAAATAATATACATTTTGACAAAGAAAAATGAATTGTCTTCTGGAGAAATAAAAATGAATTATATCCTCCGAATAAATATAATAAATACATACAAATTGTCTTCTGGACAAGTATAAATTTTCTTCATGATAAAGTACCTTCAATAAATTAAATAGGTACAACATATAAAAAAAATTACTCCAATTTTATGTAGTAATAAAAATCGAATATGGAAGACACTATAATATAAACAACTATACAAACCATAATATATGATATATTACAACATTGGAGAAACCCTCAATATAAATGAATAAAAACAATTTCGGTGCTGTATTATCAATATGCTTTGATATATATTAAAGGAGAATGCGCGTGCATCACACGCGCGTTGTCTAACGCGCGTGTGATTCACGCGCTTCGTCTACGAATTTCAGGCGCGTGACATGCATCGACGAATTGTACCATGCGCTTCGGAAGTTGTACATCTATCTATCTGCTTAATGAGTTGTACCATTTGCATTGATATTAGTACATTTTTATCATATTTCATTTCTTTTAGAACATGATCCATCAGACCTCTATCACCTATATGAAGAACTTTTTTTTAATTACATTGTTTGTCTGCAAGCAACACAGAAATTTGGATGAGAGGTGAGAAGATTACCTAAAAACTCAAATGTTGTATGATTATGAAGAATTTTTAAATTGCATATATGTGGAGTAGGGTTATCTTGAACATGCTGGAAAAGTGTTTGATGAAATGTCTAAGCGAATTATTTATGTTTAGTATTATTATATGAAGTTGCAGTTTCTGATTTTATTGTTTGATTTAGCACTTATGGAGTCTTTTAAGGAATTATTCAGCTACTTGAGTGAACAATTGAAGCTTGCAAATGGTAAACCACATTTTGATTATGTGGTGTTTGTTCTATGGTTCGTTTGGAGACATTGCAATGTATGATCGAGCCAAGATGCGACGGAAGGACGAGGGCTAATTGTTACGTGGTGCGATCAGTTGGAAATGCTCGCACACCCTGCCATTATTGGATGCTTTGTGACACATTGTGGATGGAACTCGACGCTTGAAGGACTAAGTCTCGGGGTGCCAATGATCGCAATGCCTCAAGGGGCTGATCAAATGACGGATGCCAAGTTTATAGAGGACGTATGGGGGATTGGGTTGTGGCCTAAGGAAGATGAGTTTGGAATTGTGAGAAAAGACAAGATTTTGTTTCATTTGAGGGAATTGATGGAAGGGAAGAGGGGTGAGGAGATTAGGAAAAATGCTGGAAAATGGAGGCAATTGGCTACGAAGGCTGTTGATGAAGAAGGAAGTTCTGATAAAGTTATTGATGAATTTGTGAAGCATTTGGAGTTGGCTTCTGGAAATCGAAATCATAAATGAGTTTAACATTAGTTACATTATATCCATTGTCAAGCATGCAACATAAGTTACCTGATAATTTCTTTCAGTTTTCAATGTTGGAAGAATGAAATAATGAAATACTACTTTTTTATGTTTGCTTCATTTGATTTTGGGAGAAGAGATTTTGCCTGGGTTGAGAATAAAATCTTTCTTCTGGAGGCTTTAATGCCTTCATTAAGTCCCAAGTCTTATATTTTCGTTTGAGCAGGGTACAGATCATGGAGTTGATACATATTTTGTGCCAAGAAACCCGGAAAGCAGCCACCCAAGGAGCACAAGAGGTAAACCCTTTTTTCTTGCTTCTCGTCACAGGTTCAACCTTAAGAAACTCACCTACGAAGAAAGGAAAGCTAAGCTGATTGAGAGGTTAAATGCTCTGAATGCTGCTGCAGGCATGGATGAAGATGATGATGATGAGGATGATGATTAGACTCTCCATTTACCTTGAATTGAGTTTTTGTTTGATATTGCCCATGTGTAGGCAGAGATATCTGTTTTTCTTGTTAAAAGGAATTCTGATTTACGAAGTTCATTGTCATACATTTCAACAGTATGTAGGATTGTGTGATTCTGGTACTGTTCTGTTTCGTTGTTTGGGTGGTAATGAAATGGAGTCCAATCTGATTACCTTTTCTTTAGGCATGGATTGGTATTTTATTGTTGCAATTATGCTGCTGATGCTGTTTTGTGATTCTGTTTATGGTGTAAACACATCTATAAGCTAGAAACATATCCCATTTAGGTGCACCTAAAAATATCATTTTCTAAGTACTTAGTATTTCTCAATTCTACTTCATGAGTTTCTGTGCATAAACGAACCATTCAAATCTATATCGAGGTAGCTTCTTTTAATTTCCATGTAATCGCCTGGTTCTCTTGAGGTTGCTTAACCATGTGAATGTTTTGAAACATCTGAATTTTCGGACTAAGGTGAAAATTAGATATGAGATACATTGTCTCTAATAATACAGTAGATGACATCCACGTGCTCACTTTTGAATTGCCAGTTAGACCCGAGCATTTTAAAATTCTAACGTCGGCCCGGCCATTGCCGGGCCCTTTTAACTAGTTACTTTCTTATGTCTGTATTGTAAGTCAACCCACATTAGGTTCAGAACTTCTGGTTGAAATTTGCAAAGCAAATAATATATTTACATATGGTATAATATACATTTACGAAGCCAATAATCTGTGGCCTTACAAGTCTAGATATAACAATAATGTAATACTACGTATATAAGAATAGATTTGTTAAAAGTAAAGTATACCTCAGTTGATTAGAGATTCGTGCTGATAACGTGTTATAAATAAAGTGCAATATAGAGAATGAAACAAGATAGAGGGAGAAAGATTATGTTATTGCCTTCTTCAAGAGTCTCCATACAATATGAGAAGTACAACTATTTATAGACTCTTTTCTAATACATGAAAGGTTAAAGCACTAATGAGCCTTTAAGATAAAATACCAAGAGACATCCATAATGTAAATATTCATAACAAACACAATGTTTCTTAATTACTTCCATAATATATACTCTAGCGGATACACCTTTGATTCCTCCACACACAATACAAGATTCAGACCTATTTTGATTTCCAGATAAGAGAATGAAGAAATTGAGGGAATTCGAAATTTTCATCGATGGAATTGTGTTGTGTTCATACAACTTAATTCAGATGCTGGATCCTTACAAATATGGTCCCGACCCGGTCCGGCACGAAGCCCGTAAAGGTCCGTCCACCCTTACCGGACTGGGCCCTTAAGGATTTCCAGGCCCCTATCCGGCCCGGGGGCCCTAAGGATTTCGAGAGCATCATCTATGGTACACAGGTATACCATAAACCTCTTGCAAACATAAAGAACACCTTAACCATTGTGCCAAGACTTCATTTGTATTGTTTGTGCATTGGTATTGATAAAATCATTATATTATGCAATATCTATCACTATACTACAACTTCAATTAAAATAAATTAAGTTTTAGTATTAATAAAGAACTATATTAATCATTATATTACAAATTAGTTAGACAAATGTATTTTTTCATTATATTATAAAAGTTGTTTAATGTTAAAATTTTCTTTACAAGATATTGTTTAATGTTAATTATATTACAAAAGACAATAAATATTCGTTAATATACATAGTTTAATTTATAATGCGTTCATAAAATAATACATAGTGTAATTCGATTTAAATCACAAGTATTGTATAGTATTATTTAAGTGTATACAAAATGCATTAGTATATAGTAACACATCTTGTATTTTTAATAATATCTAACATTAAATAATACTCCCTCCGTCCCTAAGAGATTGTCACATTTTGACTTTTGTTAGTCAAACATTACAAAATTTGATCATGAATTCCCATTAAATGATAAGAATAATATAGTCTTGTGGGACCTTGTTAGATTCGTCTCAATATATATTTTTGTAATATTAACTTCTTATAATCTTTTCGCATGTAGAATAATAGATATTTATGTTTTAAATCATGTTTTGTTGACCACGAAAAGTCAAAATGTGACAATCATTTAGGAGCGGAGGGAGTATTTATAAGCATATCAAAAAATAATTTGTTACACTATTAAATAATATGTAATGTAACACTAATCTACGTTTATTATTTTAAAGAATAATATATTGATGCATCTTATGATTTTATTTAGATAGTAGATAATATTATTAATTATAACATAAAACATAACTAGTAATCATCTTGGTACAATGGTAAGTACACATTTATATTCTCTTTGGCAACCAAGGTTCAATTCCCTCTAGCATTATATTATTTTTTAATAAAAACAACTATAAATTTATATTGTATACCGTGCATACCGGGCCTATGGACCGGGCCGGATATTACCATGTGTACCGGGCCGGATATTCGTCTATTTTATAATGTGTTGCCTCACGAATATTATTCGCCTATTTTAATTGATAATGAATTTGAAAAGATATTGTTTGTATAACAATTTTGTATCAAAAAATGTTCAAATACACCATGACAGGGACAGCTAATTAGTAGAATATGTGGAGATGTGTCCGTGAGAGTGAATAGTTGGAGAAAAATTAAGGCTACAAAATCAAACTTCAATTTGTGTCTTAACTGGGGCCTTATAGCTCACTGATTTTTCGTAGGGGTTGAGTGGGAGAGCTAAGGGCCAAAATTTGTACTGTATGTCTTTTCTTTTTAATTCAATAAAGCTCCTTAATAATAATAATAATAATAATAATAATAATAATAATAATAATAATAATAATAATAATAATAATAATGTTAAAACATAATGTTTCTTGTAATTTTATAATTTTTCATTTCAATGAATAGAAATGAGTTGTCGAATTTATTATTTACCGAGAGCCCCATTTTCAATTTTCGCATTAAGCACGAAAAATCTATGGACCGGTCGTGATTTCATCCCTCCGAAGAGCTCACTAATCTAGAAATGATTTTTACTCTCAGCTACGTATTTTGGGAAAGGAGGAGAAGCCGAGAGGAAGCAGACGACTCGTTCAGTGATGCAGGAAAAGAAGCTTAACGTTATTTTTTTTTTTTTAAAAAAAAAAAAAGGGGAGTACCCTTCTGTTGTACCATACAACAGAAGGGAATAATATTTATAGATCATTGACATCAATGGGAGTTTTTGCAGAGATTATGAATTGTTTGGTAAAGGGTGGAGCATTTCTAGACTGATGGAGCATTTTGATATTTGTCAATGCACACCGAGTCACAAGTGGAACCTTTTCGAACCGAATAAGGCAATGACGCAAGGGGAATATAGACTTGTTTTACAGTATTACAAAATTGACAAGTTTGTCAGTTTGTGAGGTGAATTTTCACTTCCGACAAATGAAGTTTCAGACTTATACAGATACTAGTACAATGTGGTTGTCGAACTATCTGATCATAATGTCACTAGTCGCGGGCGGATATCAGAAAATGTACAAGCAAGCCATCGAAGTAAGCACAGCAGTCAGAGATACCGATACTAGGTTCACAGCATTGTTGTCGAGAATGCTAAGACCAGAAATTTTCTTTACTGTTGGACCTGGTTTTCCAACAACCTGCAAGGAGAAAGAGTTATTTTACGTTATCCAACATAGAGAACATTGAAATGGAGTAGCGCCAGGGAGGCGGTTATGAATATATGATCTGTTAAAACGTGTACCTTATTACGAACACTGCAGAATCCACTGAACTGCAGAGTTGCACCCAAAAGAGAATCTATCAAGCTCCCAACAACCCCAGCTACAGCGGAGAGTGGTATGACGATCAGCTGCTTAATAGCCACGGTAGATGTTGTGCATTTGGTAGTGAAAAATCCCAGAAGCACAAATGTCAATCCAATAACAGAGCCCGCAGCTGCTGCTGCCAACAGACCAGCTCTTGTTACACCACCATTTGTACCCCTCCGCACTGGCTGAACCATATTAAAGATGACATGGGCTCAACATCCTCGATATACATTAGCTCGTAACAGCATATCTTACAGGAACGAATAAACAAGTTTAAAATTTATCTATCTCTACCAGGGATAGCTAAGAATCCCTCTGGTTGATTTTTTTCCTTTTACGATTATAAAAACCAGGCTATTGATCAGGAAATACTAACGAATATCAATCGTTGAGCAAATAATCCCATTATTTCTTAATAATAGCAGCACAGCCAAATATGAAAAAGTATGTTGCAAACTGAAACTCTTGATTCTTAACATGGTGAATCAATGGAAGCAGTAACATGATTATCTTTCAACATACAACAACAGGATATGTAATTTCATCGACGATGACTTTTCGTCTCAAAATTCTACCAAGTTAATAACAAATGGAGTATAACATAATCTAGTGACTATTTATGCCATTTAACCAACTAGAAAATAAATAAAAAACTCGTAGTAGAAGCACCTTGAAGGTTGTTATCAGCCTAGGCTGCTCGTCACTCAGTACCCCAAGTTCTGATGACCAAGTGTCTCCATTACAGCAACAATAGTGACCAATAACACCACCAATTAGTAATGTCATGAGTTTTGATTCTTTTGAATCTAGACATTGATCCTGTAACCCATAGTTCTTGAAGGCGACAAGGACTAAAAGTGTTGCAACTCCGCTATTAAAAAGAACTTGTATCCTGTAGGGTTTACATAGTAACAACTATTGAGGTGGATAGTTAATTGCATTTACCTTGCAACTATAGCGCTAGTGACGAAAATCATGTTGAAGTATTTGATTGTGCGAGCTTAAAGATACTACTCGACATCTTAACATTGATCTAGTCGATAGGGGAGAAAAAACATAGAATTAGCTTTGAGAAATCAATCCACGTAGGTTTTGGTTCCTACAAGAGCGATGCAATTAAGAATATCATAATAAATATCAACACAGTGTATACCCTTGATCTGAAGTGTACGTTCTAAGTGATAAAATCATGGTAAACAATCTGCACACAAGGATCACGAAACTATCCACATGATCTTAGTGAGTTTACAATGGGAATGTGAGTAGAATACTGTATCATAACATGCACCGTCACTTGAATCCTTTTCATCTATTCATAGTTCCAACCTGACTATCTTAGTCGACATTTGAAATGCCAAACTCGCCCTGACTGATCATTGTTCAGATAATTATGAATTGCGTAAAGCATTTGGCAGGACATCGTCAATGTCAAAATAATTGTTCAAGTGTTCCCACATAGTTCTGCAATATGTAAATTCTTCGTCTCTAATCGAATTGCACATGTTCTTCATGACTATTACTACTACAATGACACTTTATAACTGATGAGTTAATCAAACATACCAATTACGCTGACCGCCCTCTTTAAAATCAGGGTCAATTTTCCTCTTCCGTTCCTCTCCGCGCTTCGTGAACTTCGATGAAGTGAAAAAGAACACCAGCAACATAGCTCCAAACCTGACCAATTACATTCTTTAAACATAAATTGACAATCTTCACACAATAACAACCATATAAGTCCACTAAATTACCATCTTTAAGCTACAAACTTTATTGTCCGAATGATAGCTACAAATCCAACCAATCACATTTTAAAAAACTAACTAACAATCTTTATACAATAACAACAAAATAAATCATAGATCTACTATCTTTGAGTAACCATTTACCCAAATTACATATCCAAATGATAGCTCCACACTTAACCACCCACATTTTGAAAAATAATAGAGCCATTTACCGATGGCTCAATAGCCTAGTGTCATCCAACCCAACTTCCATATAGCAGGTCCTAACTCAAGTCTCGTTAGAGATAATTGTCTCATATTTTATTCTAACTCTCTATTAATTAGTTATTTCTGTATCCAATATTTGTAATACTATTCTACTGATACTTCATCGCTAATTTACAAAAAAAAAAAACAATCTTTATGTAGAAACAATAATAGAAATTTTAACTTTAAAATAGAAAAAGGCGAGAACATCAAATTGGCCTAGTAGTTAAGGGGCAGGGGAATTTAAACCTGTAATTGACGGCTATGTGAATGGACATGACAAAAAAACCACAAAAGGCACCAGAAACATTGAGTGACTTTTTTCTGTAGGATCTGAAAGCGATTATTGAAGAAAAAAGTATGGCTATTAGGGGTTCGATCAAGCTTTTTTCCATGTTTTCTGTCGGAAGAAAATTTGTTGGTTTTCTTTGTGTAATAACGAATTTCTAACTAGTTTGTTTTGACTTCATTCATAACCAATTACGTTTGTTTGACACAACCATATACTGTTTTTGTTTTATGTAAAATCACTTACGTTTGTTGGACATTTTTTTAATTTCGAAGCTTATTTTTTTCGAACGGTTCTGAAATTTAAATTGAAGCACGAATTTTTTTTGTGAAATTGAATACACATATAAGTAATATATGATATATACACTTAAACTTACTAAGGACAATTTTTTTCCAATGATTATGGGGACCAATTTTTATTGAACAAGATTTCAGTAACTTATCGAAATAAAAGTTATAAAACAATTTTTTTTGAAAAATTCTATAAAAAGTTGATTTATAAAATAAGTTTATTAAGTATTTTCAAACATTGATCAACACATATAATATTGAAAATTCATTTATTTTATGTTTAATTTTAAATTTCGAAACCGTTTCATATAAATAAGCTCCTAAATTTAAGAAAATTTCTTCAGTTTTTACACTTACAAATAGAGGGATTGGGGATATAATAGTAATTTACCCCTAAAATAACTAGCACAGATCAGGTTTGGAGTTGTTGACATGCTGTGATGGTGTGCGGGGTGGGCAGGTGGGACCCGACATTAGAGGATTATGATTGTGTCTACAAACATTAATTTATTTACTTTTATACTTCATTTGAAACATGAGGAAGTACAGATGTACATTAAAATGTCTTTAAATTAATAATTTCTTTAAGATATTAAATTTATTCGATTTCAACCTGGATAAGTTAAAAAAATTAACAAAATTGAAAAAATAATAAGATAATACTTTTTTTTAAAATTTCTTTATAATATAAAGTTCTACAAAAATTATAAATTAATAATCCTTAGAAAATTGAAATAATATAATTGTAATTATCTAAAATATGGCTCCATAGTAGTTTATTTTTTTTCTTAAAGTTCAAATCACATTGAAGTTCATCTCTAATTTTTCTTATTGCATCCATTAGTTCATGTGTTGTGTTTTCGAATTATAACATAAACTTGTGAGTTCAAATCACATTAAAGAGTTCTAGAAGCCAAAAGTGTTTCCTTTCGAGTAACAGGTTCCAAAGACACAGTATCATCTTCATCTTCATCATCAACATTGTTCACAATGATAGTAGTTATCATTAAACTCTTCATGTAATTAAACTCTACATATATTGATGCAAAAACTCTTCATCTCATGCAAAAATTCTTTAAATTAATAAATTATTAATTTATAAATAAGTTAATAACTCTCTCAATTAATAAATTTGGCCGTCTCAACATTATTAATTTATAGAGGTTCTGTACTTCCTTTCACTCCTAATTTTGATATGATGTATGATAGAGATGTTTTTCATTGGGTTTGAATTAGAAATATAGATCCAATCGAACTGAAATTTTATAAAAAAATTTGGGAAAAAATGATATTAAATTGAAATGGTAAGAAATAATCCAAAGACGACTAATCGATTTCGGCTAAGCAATTACAAAATTCTCAAAATATTAAATGTTTATGGTATTTTTAAATGGGTTAATGACAGCAGCAATCACCTATGTTTGCTAAATGTTTCCAGGTCAATCACCTGTGTTTTAAAAGGTTCCATTCCATCACCTATGTTCCAAAAGTTTCCAGTTCATCACCCATTCCGTTAACAAAACGTTAAACATGTCATGTGGCTTTTTTTGGGGGGCATTTTAGTAATTTTACACGCTACTATGTTTTCTATCTGTTCCATCACCTCGCCTATGTTTGCAAAATGTTTCTAACCAATCACTTGTGTTTTAAAGTGTTCCATTCCATTACCTATGTTTCAAAATGAATCTCACTTAGTCACGAAATATAACTATATATACTAAATATAATTATATATATCAAATATATGTTTACATATATATATGTATCTATATATTAAGTATAATTATATTTATATATATGATATGTATTATGTATATACATATAATTATATAAAATAACTATATATATGTTAAATACGATCTCACGCTTGGGGAAACATTAGGCTACAAAGTGTTTATGTTATTTTATTTTTAAGTTGATATCTGGTCCGACTTATATTCTTTTATTTACATAGATATAGTTACTTACTACATACATAATATATATCATATATATTTAACATTTGTCATATATATTTAATATTTGTCATTTGTATTTAGTATATATAATTATATTTAATATAAATATATAATATCTAATCATATTTAATATATAACTATATCTATATACATAATATATATAAACACAATTATACTTATTATTATTCAATGTATAATTTAATATATATAATTGTATTTAACATATAATTATATATACTCGTGATCAAGTGGGATTCATTTTAAAACATAGGTGATGAAATAAAACACTTTAAAACATAAATGATTGACTGGAAACATTTAGCAAACATAGATGAAGTGATGGAATGGATAAAAAACATAATCAAATGTTATCAAATTATATATTTGAACAAAGTCGTTCTCCTCCCCCTTCTCCATCGTTATGATTGTCAAATATATGACTATATGAGTAAAATATTTTTATATGAGTGAATTTTCATTGTCATTTAGTTTCCCTAGTTTACCCATACCATTTTAATTCCACCCAAAATTTTAATATTAATTCCAAGATAAATGCGAACGCACGCTGTATATGATGTGCACACATGTTGCACAAAATGTGCACCCATGTTGCACAAGTTCCGCACGCATGTTGCACATGATACGTGTTGTGATTATCATCCTAATCACAAAGGTCTTAATCAAATTTAATACTCCATAGTACATTTCCAATCTACATCTACTAGCCTTTAGTAAAAATATTTGTTAAGGTACTTTTTGTATAA
>CM016567.1:17562388-17665359 GCA_003412495.2 Echium plantagineum | reverse complement strand
ATACCACACTTGTTTAGGTGCTGCGTGAAGTCATGGCTCAAGTATTCTCCTCCCTTATTGGAGCGAAGAATCTTGATTGTCATGCCGAGTTGGTTTTCCGCTTCCTTCTAAAAATCTTTGAGCTTAAAAATTTATTTTGATAACTTTTATGAATAGATAGATCTTTGAGCATTTAGTACTTCATTATTTCATCATTTAGATAGTAGTTTCAGTTTCACTTTACAAGTTCATATAATATCATAATTCAAAATTACATATTAATAAATTGAAATATCAAATTTCTAATATTGTAGTGAAAATCACTACCATTAAGTTATTGTATTTATATATGTGACTAAAAATGTAGGAAAAATATGAAATTTGGTAAATGTGATTTCATGATATTTATTTTTATGTTTATGTGTTGTAATTTTTTACTGTTTACTTTTATTTTTATTAAATAGAGTTTGAACTTAGTACACTGAAAAAGTATTAAAGTTAAAATATCTTCACAAAAATAATAAAAATAGTAACTAGAAAAATTTGTACGCATCATTCTAAGGAAGCTGGTGCAATGCTGTAAAAGAGAGTGCTTCATCGGTGGGCTAAAATGAATGGATGGAAATCACACTATCTACTTCTACGGGCAACAATATACACACCAAAACAGGGTTTTTTTAAGGGGCGAATTTATTATTTTGGCTCTATGTGAAGTCTCTCAATTACTACATTTACAAATAAGGAGGGGGCATAATTGTAATTTGACACCCAAAAATTACTATTTGGATGTACATATAACAGATCAGCTACTTCAACTACCAATTATTTATTAAAAAGCCACCCTGCGTAGTACTCATGTAACTCAACTACGTCAGCATGGTGACATCACTTTATGCCATACATTAAAAAAAAAAAATTAAATAAAATTTTATCTTTTCCAAAAAAATTAGTCCAATTGTCTTTTGTTTGTTTCCTACCTCTTTCCTCTAAATCCTTTTCCCACTAATCACTACTAACCACATAATGCTTATATTATTAATGCCACATTATATATATCACCCCATAGTCTTGCATCAAAAATAACAAAAACTTTTGTTAGCTTTCTTGTTGGATCTTTCTACATATAGTTTAGATACTCAAATATACTTCAATAATAATAATAATAAAGATGAGTAGAAGCCTTTTGTGCCCTCAAAAGAAGATTGAATTAGTGATGGAGCTACTTAAAGGAAAAGAATATGCAAATCAACTTCTTGGAAATGAAGGGTTGGCTTTAGGACAAGAACTTGCTCAAAAGGTGTTGAGATCTTTCACTAATTCACTTGCCAAAGTCAGTTTGTATAGGACAAACAATTTGGGACAGGCAAACAATTTTGGTGAGAGTGGTAAGAAGAGGCCAGCTGAGATCATGAAAGATAAGAGAGGGTCCTATAAAAGAAGGTAATAATAGTATTTAATTTATCTTATTTATGGACACTTTTTTTATGGATGAAAATTTATTATATTTATCAATAAACTTAGGATTAATTTTTCTCATCATTATATATATGATTGTGATAATTTTAAAAATTAATGAAGATATAATCAACTAATAAATAGACTAAATATATGAATAAAATTAATATTTAACCAAACACAAAAAGTCAACTAAATATCAGCTAATGCATTATTATATCATAATCCATTAAAAATAATCAAAATAAACTAAGCCTTAAATATATTAGTCTCTATTTGTAGAAATAGTTTTTAGTAGATTTACTACTTCATAGATCTTGCTTTCACTTATTAATACTACTATCTTATATAAACGAAATATTTATTTTAGCATTTTAAAAATGACAATTTGATGAAATTAACTAGATCTAGAAAATATATTGAGATCTATACGAACCTTTGTGAAATACTAATGAAGTTTTGATTTTTCTAGAATATGTTCTTAGGCACACGTTAAGAAGTCAATAAGGGAAAATAATTGATAATGAATTTGTATTTGAAACTTGATATATTACGACTTGTTAAATATGTTATACTTTGTATGTTTATGTATGTTGAATTTTATTTTTATATTTAATGCTTAAGAGGAGTATTATTCGTTTTTTAATTATGTGTTTATGTGCAGAAGGGAGGTTAATTCATGGGTTATTGTAACTCCTACAATGGAAGATGGTTATTCGTGGAGAAAATATGGGCAAAAGGATATACAAAACTTAAAGCATCCTAGGTATTCCATTTTCTAAACTAATTTGAACTTTGTTTGATATTCTGCTCAACAAAATTATATGCATGATGTAACCAAGATTGCAAGAAAGCTCTAACTCTTACTTCAATAGTTCAATAATGCTTTGAACACAGAAACATATAACTAGGGTTTGAGTCATATGCATCTTATAGCAATTGGATGGATGTTCTTAGGGACAATTGTCGTTTTGGTCTAGATAATGGGACGATGTTGTACTTTGGTCCCATTAAATTATATTGTCGCAGAGTAGTCCCCGAAATTGGCTCATATATTGCGATATAGTCCTCAGTAGTGACAATAATTACATGTTAGTACCAAGTTTTCTGGGGATAATATGCAAAATTTGTTACTTTTAGGGACTATATTGCAACACTTGTTTTATTTTCAGGGATTAATCTGCAACGTTATAATTATCCGAGCTTAGAGTGCAACTGTATTATATTATTTGGGACCAAATATATAATTACCTTGATGTTCTTACTCTAATCGGTTAAGTTTATTTACTTATAACAACAATTTGCATAAGTGCATAAGGATTATTTATGTGTATAGACTATAGTGATCCACAAATGGTTCTTTGTGGGATCACCGGCCAATTAAAAACTTGATGGTATACACAAAAAGTGTTAAATTATTGTTTCCCTGCCCAAAAGCATATTAACTACTACTAGTGATAGGATAATGGTCACCGAATGTTACTCGCTATTTAGATATGAGGCTCGGGTCTGATATTTTGATGAGAATCGAATTTAGATTTTGTTTTAAAAAAACTTATCGCGATTTCCTTTTATTTGTTGTTGAACAGGTGTTACTTTAGGTGCACTCATAAGTCTGATCAAGATTGCAAAGCCCAAAAACAGGTTGAAAAAATTGAAGGTTATGAATATAATATGTACCAAACTACATACATCAACCAACATACATGCAAAGATCAAATGATGACTCAAACAATTACTGATTTTGAGGTCACACATTCTACTTCAATGATTGATTTCAGAGTGATAATGCCAGCAAATAATACATTGCATCATAACATTCCAAGAAACAAGACTTTTGTCCCCCCTACAATAATCAAGCAGGAGTCAAATGGAGACACCAAAAGTGATCTCACTGATAATGTATCATCTATAGATTCATGTGCTATGTGGCCTAATGTTGTGGGGACTGATGGACTCACTAAAGCACCGTCCAGTTCCGAAAAGAGAGTTGGTATCGAGTCTTCATTAGCTGCTTCAGTACCGGATAATTATCCGGAAGGATCCGAACCATCAGGGACTCAAGACTATTCTCCTGAGGTGGGATCTCTTCATGATCAAGAAGTGGCATCAACTTTATATGGTAGAGATAAATTAAATTTAGAGGATTTGGATATCAAGACTTTGATTAGTGATAAATTCCTTGATTTCCCTTTTGAAGAGTTATGAGTTATTATTCCCTTAGTCTAATCATTAGCTAGATAACTTGGTTGTAAACTCTATCATGATTTGAATCTTGCTTTTGTAGTTTTACTCCCTTGAAAGACTATTTGTAGTCATAAACTTATTTCTTGCTTTAACAATGAGTCATATTTCTATATCAGCATTGCTTGGGATGTTTTTAAGCCATTTTTTTAATTTTAAACAATAAAATGATCATTGTACCTTTGTTAATATTTTAAAGAATAGGCGAAAAAAGGCACGAATGATGATCACTTATGTTTGAGGCTTGGACCCAGTTGATTACCTAACTATGAAAGGATCCCACTTGATTACTCTACTTTATAAATTGTTCCTATTTAGTTCATTAGTCACTTTTTTTGGTAATCATCCAATAATTACGTCACTTGTTCCTCACATGGCCGGTAAATAGGGGTAATTTAGTAATTTTACAAGCAAATTTGTTGGGAAAAAATAATTCATGGGCTTAATTTCTTGTTAACACCTAAATAGTGATTTTTAGAATTATAATGACTATTTTACCCCTCCCATTTAACTTTCTCAATTACCACACACTCCTAAATAAAGAGACAAAATAATCATTTAGTGAATAATAATTCGCTATTCTGGCGTGTATAACAGATCAGAATTATACTCATAGCCCTTTGATGGGCATAAAAGTATAGGGGGTTTCCGCTTAAAAGCCAAAAAATATACTGATAGCCCTTTGATGGGCATAAAAGTCATTTCGTAGGTTCACTCGACTGTTTTGGTTTCTCCGCCTGCATATCTCTATGATGATAAATTGATGACAAAACCCAGCTTCTATACCCATTTTCAGACAAATAAAGCCGTTTGTACTTATTAACAAAAATGTTTAAGGCACTAAGTCTTTCATTCAAGGCAGCTCAACCAACGTTGTTTACACCAACAATTTTGCCTAATGAAATTGGTCGGAAATCCAATGTTGTGCCAGGAACCAATCAATTTGGAGCGTTATCGAAGGACCCAAATCCCAAATTATCTTCCAAAGTAACGTAAGTAACTATTCGATCCGATTTTTTTAATTGACGTTTTCGTTTTTTCGTGTAACATAAATTAGTTTCTATGTTGGTTTCTTTAGGGTTACTAGGTCTTCGATTGGAGGAAATCAGTATGTTAATAAAGGGGATGAGGAAAAGATCCAAACAGATCTAGATACATCTCAGAAATACAAACATTTGTGGGTTCAATGTGGTAATTGTTATGGATTGAATTACAAGAAGAGTTTGAAGTCGAAGTTTAATATTTGTGAACAATGTGGATTTCATTTGAAAATGAGTAGCACGGAAAGAATCGAGCTTTTGATAGATCCCGGTAGTTGGGAACCTATGGATGAGGAAATGGTCTCGTTAGATCCGATTGGGTTTCATTCCGAGGAGGAGCCTTATAAAGATCGGATTGATTCGTATCAAAGGAGGACAGGGTTAGCTGATGCGGTTCAAACAGGGACAGGGAAGCTTCAGGGTATTCCGGTAGCACTTGGGGTTATGGATTTTCAGTTTATGGGAGGTAGTATGGGATCCGTTGTTGGGGAGAAATTAACTCGTTTGATTGAGTATGCTAGTGAAAAATCTCTACCTCTTATCATAGTATGTGCTTCAGGAGGAGCACGGATGCAAGAAGGAAGTTTGAGTTTGATGCAAATGGCTAAGATCTCGGCTGCTTTGTATGATTATCAATCTAATAAGCAGTTATTTTATGTGGCAGTCCTCACATCTCCTACGACTGGTGGAGTGACGGCTAGTTTTGGAATGCTGGGAGACATCATTATAGCTGAGCCCAATGCTTACATTGCATTTGCAGGTAAAAGAGTAATCGAACAAACATTGAATAAAACAGTTCCCGATGGTTCTCAAGAGGCTGAATATTTGTTTCAGAAGGGATTATTCGACCAAATTGTACCTCGCAACCTGTTAAAAAGTGTTCTGAGTGAGCTGTTGACGATCCATGCTTTTTTCCCAGTAGATGAGAATTAAATCAAGTAGTGGAATGGGTTTATTTGTTTATTTTGTAATAAGCAACTACTTAGTTTGGCCTAATCAACGTGAAAATGAATATTTCTTTGCTATTATAAGATCTTATTGTAGGATGAAACAATTGTTGACGACATCTTCTCTATCTGTGTGGCTGTGTATTGCACATTTTTTGTTTATGTTGAGTTGATTTACATGTTATTAGATGCATAAACAAATGAGTTAGCATTAATAAACAATCTAAATCTTTTTAGTTCTGAGCGTTTCCAAAGTGTTGCGACATCATATTTCTGTCACTCACATTGTTATTTAATGAGAATCACTGTTGAGGAAGATGCTAATACTTTGCACATCAAGATGCTAAAAAGCGTTACACTTGTTACTGCGATTGATTCTTCCTTTTTTTGTTACTATGATTGATTGAGATGGAAATAAGAAGTTTGGGGCTTCTGTTGGTAAGTTAACTGACGAAAGACGGGGGAAGGTTTCGTGGTATGCAGGTGAAGCATTAGCAGAACAGTTCGAACGTGAAGCAAAAAGGAAATGATTTGGTGGTCGTGAACGTAATGAATTCTTACAAATTGTAAGTGGAAGAGAATGATGCAAGCAATTTTAAGTATCGGAGAAAGCTATTCACATTCTCGTGGAGATAATACTCCAGTTGTTTAGATTGAAGACGCTACTAGAGTCTTCATAAAGATTGAGGATGCTACTCGAAGCGCCTTGTGTGAATCTTGTGGTCCACCGGTCTGAATGGTGAGCACGATGCGCTTCAGAGCAAGAATCATGCAGAGCATCTGCGCAACTCTACTTGAAGCTTGAGTTATCCCTGTTGCATTTTGTTTACTGCAGTAGGAAAACTAAAACAGAGAAGTAGACATAATTCTGTTATGTCTACTAACTAGAAAAAATTGAAATTAGAGGGAATTGCCTTGAAAATATTCTCTCTAGCAAGTTCCATCTAACTTGCTAAAATCGATTATTGAAGTCCCATTTTGATCATTCATCCATCTTTCAGACCATAATCCTTGATTTTGGTCTGTGTTCTTCTTCCATTTCCTTTCCTCGATCTCATCGGTTGTTGTTTGTCAAATTCTCCAAATTTAATCCATCCTTCCCAACCTCAATATCAACTTTTGTGTTCTCTCCCTTTCTCCACGCCTGTCTCTTCCACGTAACAATAATTATTCCCTCTCTTCTTTGAGCCGCCCTTCCTTTTTCCCAGATAGGCTTCTCATTCCCAAGAACCCTCAGCTCTATTCACATGGTGAATATGGCTGAGCTCAACCTCTATACTAATTACAGCCATAAAAAATTGAGATTTCCCAATAACCCCTCTTACAAACTACCTAATCACACTAATAATCTTTCCAGAAAACCCCCCTTCAAACCTCCTAAACCCTTTGACCCCTCCAAAAGCATGGGAAGTAACTTTTCACCTTAGTCCCCACCCAACTCCCCTCGTATCCCCCCTGGCTGGGTAATCGAAATGGACCAAGAACAAGTTGTGGCTTCCCAAATCCCAATATAGACTTATAGGGATTCTGAAATTTTCACAGTGGAAAGGGTTCAAACTTACGTTGACTCCCATTGGCTTCCTCGTGGAGTAGTTGATGTTGAATTTAAGGGCCATGTAATTCTCTTCCACTTCACCAATGAAGACGACATGGATAATGTGGTCACCCAATCACCCTTAGACATCAATGGAGCTCTCCTCCTGTTATAACATTGGACCCCAAATTTGGTATTCTCCAGAATCGTTTTTACACATGTTTCTCTCTGGATTCAAATCCACGATCTTCTTGCTGAGTACTTCTCGGAAAGGAACATTCGTCGACTTGCTCGGTTGGCTGGTGAAGTGCAAGTGATTGAGAATTCGCAAACAATGCTAGGGTTTTTCACTATGTTCGAGCTCGAGTAAGGCCTTCTTCCGTTGTGAGCAAGTTTTCAGGGTTTGTTTCCGTTGTGGCAGAATTGGCCATACAATTGGAAGATGCGTGCCTTCATGAACCAGCACATGCCATTAATGGCTTTCATGATGTTATGCATTTTTACAACCAAGATGGACACTAAGGAACCCTCGTGGACCAGCATGGCCCCCTATTTGATACATGACTCGTTGGCCTCCCTAACAATGATCGACACAGAAACTCAGTCATCAAATTTGTTCAATCCATTGAGTGATTCGGATGAGGAAGAAGAAGCTGAAGACATCATTGAGGATCCACCATCCAACCCACCTCCTAACCAAAATAACCCAGAGACATCAATCTATGTCAACCCAGAAACCACCCCGGTTCTGACCCTTTAGATTCCCACCCCCGACTCTACCAACCGAAGTATCTCCTCTCCCCATACCACACCCATATTCTCCCCACCTTCATCCAATTCCATACCCAACATCATCAATCAATCACCACATTCACCCACATCACCCACTTCTCGACCAAATAGCCCGAACATTTCTCCCATAACCATCCTGGACCCTTATACCTGAGATGCATCAGGAGATATCCACATTAAACATTGCACCAATAACTCTTGGACTGAAGAAGAAATGCAAATCTTCTTCGATGAACATGCAAAAATTGCAGCACACCTTTCCTTCACTCAACATTAATACCAACAATATGGCCCAAATTCAAGCTCTCTAAACACTACAAATGTTGTTCAAGTGAGATATTATGAAGATTGGCTGGAATTCGAAACTATTCTCAAAGGTTTCAAAGATGACTCTTCTAACTCATGGGAATCCAGCCATGAAAAAATCTCAAACATAATCAGCTCCAGCACTACCTCCAGCTCTAGGAATAACATCTTTGGGGGAACCTCTTAGTACACATCAACTTCTGATTTATGTCATCAATGTGTTGGATGTTTTGTTGTTTGCAAAACCGAGACCCTTCTTTGTATTTTTGGAGTAGTTACCAATAGCTGGAAGGATTGGAATCGGGAAGTTGAACACAAAATCAAGATCTTTTCAGATTTGATTCATGACCAAAAGGAACTTGACTTATTATCCCACTTCCTCATCTTTGGCCTAGTAATAGAATTTATTTCTAGACATGGAATTCGGAGTACTACAAAACTAAAATCATCTACCACCTTATAACTAGCACTCTCCAGATAGTCCTACAAAAACTGAACCTCTCTATGGTCCCTTCCTATTCCACATAAAATCAAAATTTTCATATGGAAGCTCTTTTTAAATAGACTTCCTACCAAAGAACGCCTCTCAACTAAGACAAAAAAAAGCCCATTGAAACCAAATGCTTCTTTTGTTCTAGTCATATCGCACACTCTACCCATCTCTTCTTACACTGCCCTTTTGCTTCTTTCCGCTGGAGTCCTTTGTGGAAGATTTGTATGTATTAGAAAGGAAGGTGCACTACCATTGAAGGAAAAACCATCTACAAGACCGTAGTTGATCAAATTAAAGGCATTGACTTGGAAAGTTCATTAGGAGCAATCATCATTGCACTGCTTTTACTCAAAGATGTCCAAAATCATGGAACTTACTTTATTACTGAAGCTTTCTTTTTCTCATGTATATAGTAAAAACTTCTACAGATTGACGAAAAGTAAAAATTGGGACATGATCAAGAAGGATGCTTTGGACTTTTGCTGCAAATCATTTGGGTTCCTGACTAACATTGGATGTTTTTTGAATCTTCTTGATGTGACTATCTTAGAATTTAATGAGATCGTAATTTTTCTTGTATTTCGTTAGAGGGCTTAACCCATTCAGAAACAATTAATGTTAACTTTGAATTATGATCCATTTGAATGCATTATCAATCATAAAAAAATTGAAATTAGAGTTTCTTAACTTAGTTAATTGATTTATGGCTTATACTCCCGTAATCTAAAATTCTAACTAACATATATAAACAATTATGTACGCCTACGTGGATCAGTTGACCTAGTCTATTTTCAAAATTGATTACGAGGTATGTTAGTTTCTTTATTGCTTTTTAGTAGTAGTATTTGCATATTGGCTATATATACGCCTTTCCTGACCTAGTCTATTTTCAAAGTTGATTAGAATGTTTGTTAGTTTCTTTATTGCGTTTTAGTAGTAGTAGTAGTTACAAGTTATTGCTTTTTAGTAGTAGTATTTGCAAATCAATTATATTCTGGCTATATATATGCCTTTCCGACATATTTGTATAATCTACATTATGAATAATTGTTCTAGGGAGTATGTAAGGTTTGTAATTATAAATAAACGAATTAAAATGAAAAAACTAAAAGAAACCCAACCTTTTTGCTGTAGGTGATGTGGAGGAGTTGTTAAGAGGAATTGGTGGATGGGAACCTCTTTTCACGTGCACAATCGGAGAGGGGTGGTCGGATGGTGGCATTCAATGTCATGCAGGAGTGGGGAGGGGAAAGGTTTTTTATTAGGGGCAAATGAAAGTAACTGGTTGTAAAGGTGGGGGGGGGGAGGGGGGGTAATTTAATCACGTATTCGAAATTGGGTGTCGGGACATAATTCAGTAACAATCTACTCGACACTATCCGACGCTTATGGGAATGTTTTTCTAAACTTTTCATAATAATATATAACATCTATTTGATTTGGTAAAAAAAAAAAATAACTCTCGACCCAACCGAACGCCAAAGACAACTATATTAAATAAACCAATTTTATATAATACGAAAATAATAAAGGCTATATACCCGACGTCATATCGACATTAAATCGACACTACATTAAAATCCACCAAAAAAACTCTTATCATAGATGAGTAGACGTAGTCCCGCCGCCACGACCGACCGACGTGGATACTCTATATTCTAGAGTCGGGCATATGCTGATAGTGTACTTTATAGTAGTGTAATTGCGCAAAAAATATTGTTCAAAACATAAAAAATTAACAGGTTAAATTTGGACGTAGTAACCAAGAAAAGCATCAAAACTTCATTGTCAACAATCAATATACTACATACCATTAACCATTCTCCGTCTTATGGCAATCATTCACTATGTGTACTCAATGAGTAATGATTGCAGGTCCTTCGTCACAAAATTTATGATCGATACCACTGTACCAGCTTACTACTATTATTAGATCCTAATGAACAAAATGAATATAATGAATCGACTATCTAAATATTTGATCAAACGGACGAATTAGTCCTTCCTTTCCTCTTTATTCCAATTAGTAGCATTTTCTTCCATGGTTGAAAAGATGAGGTCCATACTATTGTTACTACTGCTTCCAGAATTGAACATAGCATCAGCCAAATCTGCCACATTTTGATAGTCAACAACATCTCTACTACCATATCTCACGACGGAAGTCGATAAAGGCCCAAGGACATTACCAAAATTACCCCTACTACTTGTGCCTTCTCCACTAGCAATGTTCATGGAAAGCCAGTGTCCCAAAGTGATAGTGGAAGGAGATTGCATGGGGGGCATTATTGGAAGATTAGTTTCGTTAATGGGTTGAGTGGGTTCGAGAGAAGAGGGGGGTATAGAGGGGGAAGTGGAGGAGAGGTAACATTGGTGATCGCCTCGATATGTTACTTCGAAAGTGAAGGGATCTTCATCGAGACGTTGGACTTGTTTTTTT
This sequence comes from Echium plantagineum, assembly GCA_003412495.2. Lineage (NCBI taxonomy): Eukaryota > Viridiplantae > Streptophyta > Magnoliopsida > Boraginales > Boraginaceae > Echium > Echium plantagineum. Next base: position 17,654,129 of record CM016567.1, on the reverse strand, counting down.
GCCGGACAATTATACAACTTTTGATGGGTGCACCTGTAATATGCCCTGCGGAAATAAAAATTGTTAGAATGACAACTAAAAACGGAAGAAGTATGATTCAACATATAATTGAATGAATAAATACATCTATATAACTAGTCAACTCCATCCAACAAAATAATACTCGAGGCATATTTGTTAAATTTAAAAAACTGAAAACTGAAATTTAAAGTATGTTTATAAGTGAGTGAACACTTAATGTTTAAATCTAAATTACAGTTGATAATAGTTCAAAAAGAAAAACCTAAAATCATAATGTGTTGACAATTTTTTCCTCACTTTAGTTCATCATATAGATTATATATATAACAAATAATATTACATAAAATATAATAAATATGATTAATAATAATAATAATAATAATAATTATTATTATTATTATTATTATTATTATTATTATAAGAATAATAATAATAATAATAATAGTAATGATAAGAATCGAATATTAATAATAACAATCAAAATAAGAATAAACGTCATGTATGTGTATAAATTATGGATGACCAATGATGAGTACGTACTTATTAGAATTGAACATAGATTCTATTACAAGTTAGTAGTCAATTTAAGAATCTAATGAAGAAAAATGGATAGAAGAAAAGTCTTCAATTTAAACGTATAAAACTAACAATTTCTTTTAATGAAGAAGATCAAATATATGATATATATATTGACGAATCTTTGAATTGATCAGATTGACTTGGTGTGGTGGAAAAGTCAACTAAGTTTATTTGATCATCGAATTCAACGGAAGCATAAGTTAGTGGTATGTGAGACTCGAATGGCGGAGCTATTGTGGTTCAAACCCGTTCAATCGAACATGTACTTTTTATAAAATAAAATAAAAATATACTATATGTTTTCTAAAAACAAATTAATATAAAAATTAATATTTGTGTTTAAGTTGTAATATACTTGAATGTTTCAAATACTCATTTCAAGAATATGATATTTTGAATATCTACTTTATAATATTGAGTTCCGCCACTTCTCGACTCATATACTCAATTCGATACACCACTCGATTATTTTGAGCACTACTTGAGAGAGTTACCTTGGATATTTTGAACCAAGAATTTCTTTCTGCCCGTATTTTCTCCATGTAAAACCATCCTCAGGTGGAACATCGGTGTTGCCCATTTGAGGGGCAGCTACCCGTATTGTTCTTTTATTACATCCATCATCTGGTCTACATACCCAAAAATAAATATTTATTTATAATTTTGCGAATAGAAATAAAATAAATATATAGATAATATAAAAATCAAAGAGTATTACACAACATATGTGTGAATCCATTCAACATATTTATAATATATATTTTTGGACTAATTTTTATAATATTCTTTTTAAATTATGAAAATACATGTGCATGGTAAAAATAATTAAATAAATATTGTATAATACTATTTAACTCATTTTAATAATTAAGCTCATGTGCAAAATGTTACAAGATTTTTGAGCCAAACCATTTTCAAAAAGTGAAGGTAGATATATTTAATAATATTGATGGGCAATTATTGAGCAAAACAGTCACACAAACTAATAAATAAATATGTTATTTTTCTATAATTAAGGAGATTATGGTGCTTCATCATGAAAAATGTTTAATAAGTACCCACTTCCCACTTTATATATAGCCATAGTATAGGGTAGATGAGATAAACTTAGGGGTGTTTTTCTAGTAAAATACACATATGGTTTTCCTAAAATTCTATTATGTATGGTTGGTAGTAAATTACTATAACATGATGTTATAAATGTATAAACTCATATTATTAAAATATATCTAGAAGAATAAATAGTTATGTAAGTTTCAAGAAATTATCTTTATACTCTCCATCTATTTGTTATTAGGAAATTGAACTAGGGCACAAAATGTAGTTCATATATGAAGATATTCAAAAACCAAAAACCAATAAAGTATGTAACCCAAATACCTAATTATTAGATAAAACAATAATGTACAAAAAACCATCTTCTAGCTATGATCAAACTTAATTCATTATTCCACTACTAAACATGTTTCACTAGTGGAACTTCAATTTAATTGATAGGAAATGTCATATGCATTTCCAAACAAAATACATGACTAGTAGTATGAATCACATTGAAATAATCCTAAATAATATAGGTAAGTGGCACTTTAATTTTCGTGTACGATTTGTGCAATGGTCTCTGATATTAAGTCGAAGAATGTGTACTTTAGTCTCATTTTCCGTACTACTACACATGAGTAAATGAATACTCTTACCTTCTTCTGTTCCTTTGTGAAGATAACAACGTTGTATGATCCACCGGCGCCGGAATGGACTGCAAACTCTGCCCCACCGGCGCCTGCAACCCCTCCAATTCAGGACTCCCAAAATGTTGTGCATTATCCAATAACTCCATTGCATTATTTGAATGATGCATGCTACTATTAATTCTCCACCATTCTTGAAACCCCCCTCCGGCTTCGTCCATATTAATGGGCGTCGTCTGAGGATGGGCACGTTCTAACACCCTCTCTTTTACTCTACTAAACACCCCTATAATCTCGTCACATTTGCCTAAAAGTATTCGAGGAGGTTGATTAGCCGTCATGAAGTTAGGCAAATTCTCTTCAAGTTCTCGCGCCAAGTTTATCCCGCGGTAGATTAGAGCCGTTGTCTCGTCCATTTTCGATGTTTTGTAGCGCTAGAGTGAAATTCGAGACAAATGCTAGACTTTGTAGTTATATTTTTGTAATAAAAATGTAGTACTATTGATTGGCAAATATGGAAAGCAAAGAGGATTGATGAGACATGTACTAATTGTTTTAATTTAGAAAGTGGAGGTATGTTTGATAAATGAATGAGCAATAAATGTTGGTGTTTTTAAAGAAAGTTTGGGTGAAAAGGAAAGTTTTGTTTGGTTAATTCCCATTCAAAGTAATTGATGAACACGGAGCCTGGAAGAAGCTCTAGGAAATCGCGACTAAGTCATGGTCTACTTCAAAGAATTTTGTCCCGTTTACTAGGAGACCTATATACACAGTACGGACTAGTTTGAATGTCGAGATTATTGTCGATTTGATCCCTTTTAGTCAGACGAAATTGTGTTTTATTCTTTTTGTTCGGATAGTTACATTATTGTTGTAAATTAGTCCCTGAAAGTGGCTCAGGTGTTATGATATAGTTCTCGAAAGTGACAATAGTTGCACATTAGTCCCTATTCTCTGGGATCATAGTGCAATATTTGTTACTTTCAGGACAACACTTGTGCCACTTTGAGTGACTAATTTGCAACATTGTAACTATATAGGACTAAGGTGCAACTCCGTCCCACTATTTAGGGTCAAATCTGCAATTAACTTTTCGAATGTCTTTACTTTTGAGGTATTAAATGATAGAGTTAATAATTATGAAAATAGTCTTCGATAATGATATTAAAATGATTCTTTATAGTGTTGTTGTAGCAGTTTATTTTTTGTAAGCGGCACAAAAATTATACTTTCCTCATGAAATTAACGTTTTCCCTACATTCTTATTAACAACTTGTTAAGATTAATTGCAATGTTAGTTTGGAGACCGAAGTGTAATGTTTGTGCCACTGACAAGAACCAGATCGAATACAACTTTTAATAGTACGATTTAATTTAATTAAGACATTAGTTCGGGAATCAAAGTGAAAAAACGCAAATTTTGGTGCCACTTGTTTGCTGCCAATAAACTATTACAATAACATTATTAAAGATCAAAATATAACTTGGTGCCGTCGTTTCGATAATGAACTCTCAAATAATAACATACAAGATCCAATATGCTCGGGTTTTGTTAAAATAATCTCCCTCCAATTAAAATTTATGACATTTTTCGTTTTTGGGTGTCAGTTTTGACCAGCAATTACTTATTACTCTTTAGTCCAAAAAATATATAAGTAATATTAATAAATGTATAATTAAGAGTATTTTTATCAAAGTAAATTTTTATAATTTTTTACAATATAACTAATTAGATATTGTTTATCAAAGTTAGACACGGACAAAACATATAATTTAAATTGGAGAGAATAGTAAATTTCTTAAGTAAATGATAGAATTTCATTTCACTTGATAGTTCACCAAATTCTGAAGACGTTGCAAATGATTTTTCGCAAAAGATAAATTGATTATTATGATACCAAGCTATTTAAATCATAATTTTTCATCTGAGTCAATATATATGTAACAATTTGATTAATAAAGGTATTAAAATTTTGTAACTAAGTTATTATTGGCAGAGGACCACGAAGAATTATTCCAACATTTGATAATGTTGGTAATCGACCATTGACTATTTGGTCAATATTTTCTCCCAAATAATATTTACTTACTGGGGAATTAGAGTAAAATTTTTGTTGACTAATAATGGGTTTGATTAGCTAGGTGTTGACCCGTCTCCCACTTCACAAATCATGACCATCTGGATTGTGCAACCAAATTAATCATTTAGTTTATAAGACCATGTACAATCGTTAACAAGTTTCAACATCCAATTTTTCATTTGGCTTTTTTGTATCTGACCACCTGAACGGCTGAATTATTCCTATCTCGTCAAATAATTACTTATAGTTTTTCTTGGTAAATAGGTACATGAGCATAAAAATGGCACCTGAACTTTCGTATTTTCGACCTTTTTAGCATTTTTGGACATTTTAATTTATTTCATAAGGACAAATTAGTTAAGCAATATTTTAAACTAACTACACCTTCTAACTCAACCTCAAACCTTAATCCAACCTTATTAAATACTCCCTCCTTTCTCTTTTACTTGTCTTTCTAGCCATTTATACATAGATTAAGAAAAAATTAAATATAGTTAAAAAGTACATTGAGAATGTAAAATGACAATCAATTGAAGATATATAATTGGTTGGTTGATAAATTCATAGTCGAAATTAATCAAAAAGTACATTGAAAATGAAAATTTGTAATTAATTACTCTAGAAAGACAAGTATTTAATAACAAAAATTTGATGCTAGAAAGACAAGTAAAAGAGAATGGAGTGAATATCTTTTTTATTCATCACTTTTTCACATTCTTACTGAAATTTTTTGAAGAATACATGGTCAACGTCGTGTATTAGCAAAAAACCCTGAAACTTTTTATAATTGGAGAATATCACACTTTTGGGGCAAAATGACTATTTTACCCTTAATCAAAAGTTGATATCATTAGACTAGTTTTTTGGGTTGAAATGACTATTATAATCCTTGCGAACTCAAATTTGTTATGATTTATCTTTGCGATTTATCTTTGCATCAAATTGATGTGTTACAGAGTTCAACCTCAACAACAATTGATATGATTGATATGACACAAATTGATGTGACACAAATTGAACACAACCATAAAGATTGGATTAATATATTAGAATTAGCACAAAGCAAAAAGAAATACTGATTTCCTTAGGGTATGGAACAAATATTTTTATTAATATATTTGAAGACTAAAAAGATCATGAAAAATAAAAAGGAAATAAAAACCAATTAGATTTTTTATTCTTGAACATGAATCTTTTCTCCGATGATCATTCGCGCGCGCTACTTAGAACTTTTTTTTTTGTAAATTAGCGATAGATGTGAGTTGCGTACCCAAGACCTTCTGGTCACTAGCAAGAGCCTTTTCCACTAGACAATTCGATTAACTCACGCTACTTTAGAACTTGAACTCTCTTATTCTTCAGTCTGAAATAATTAAACCAAAATTGAAATCATCTAATTCAATAAAAAAAAAAACGTATTTTCTTGGATTATAATAAATTATAGTAGTTTGTATCATAATAAACTCAACTATATCAGCATTATATTATACTATTAAACAACTTATATGAACTGTAACTACACATTAAGTACATATATTATAAAGTGTATACTCGATTATATTTCAGTAACATTTATTATACTTTATTATACAGCGGTATAGTCGATTATACTTAAGTATACAATGTTATACTTATAGAAAAACGAGACTATATCAACATAATACCACAAAGATTCGAACTTTTATTACAAAACAATATCAAATCTTCAAATTACATACATATAACACGCATGAAACATAAATTCATAGTTCAAACATTATTTAAACTCAAAGTATTGTGTTCAACTTAAAAAGATTCAATTTTTGTTCAAAAAACAACGTTAAAGTATCAAAAGAACAAACTTTACACATATATTATAATTTTTATTTACCCATATATCCATAAAAATCTTAGAAAAGATTCAAACTTTTGTTCAAAAACCTTCAAATAACAAAAACACAATACATATGAAGTATATAATTAATTAAAACGTGATTTTAACTCAAGCACATTGAAAAACGTGATTTGACTCTACTAAATTGAAAAAGATTGAAACTTTTGTTGCAAAAACCTTCGAATAACAAAAAAAAGCAATACACATAAAGTATAAACTAATTGGAAAACATGATTTTAAATCAACGATATTGGAAAACATGATTTTAACTCAACTAAATTGAAAAAGATTCAAACTTAAAAAAAACAACTTTATAGAACCAAAAAACAAATGTTGGTCACAAATATATTGATTCCAATATGTAAACTTACCCAAAATTGGAGATCTTAGGTCAAGGCTTTGGAGATTTTGGTGGAATTTTTAAAGATAGAAAGAGGAGAGGTTTATGTAGGAGAAAATTGAGTGAGAGAGATTTTTTGATAATGAGGTATGAAATGTGGGTTTGGCAAGATAAAGGTCCTCAAGGTAGTTTAATTATTAAGCCCCAAAATTGGCAAGATAGAGATACATCTAGGTCCAAACGAACCATTAATCTTCCTTATATTTCACATGGGAAGGAGAATTGGAAATACTATTTTAAGTCCCACCCACGATCTTTTTTAACTAATGTATATACAAGCCAATTGTCAAATTAAATCAAAATCCCATGTATTACTTTTAACTTTCATCACATACTTTAAGAAAAAATTAATTATTTCACTCTACGTACTTCTTGTTGTTATGTATTCTTTTACAAAATTGTTATCATTAAAATGTGTTACGTATTTATATCAACATTAATTATTGAGAGAGATGATTTTTTTTAATGAATTATATGTTTTGTACATATTAATATAAATATTAATTTGTACATGTATTAATTATGTACCAATACTTTTAGTTATATATTTAAAAAGATGAAGTGGTATCTTTTGGAGTTATTGAAAATGAGGAAGTGACAAATTGAAAAGAAAAGATGAAAGAATTACTTTAGGGTTATTAAAAAAACAAAAAATTTAACCTAGTCAAAATGAATAATTGATGGGCCATCTAGTTATATTCTTTCAAATTGATTAAACAGTGTTTTTGGAAAAGGGAGGAAGGGATAATTTTAAACAACAATTTGAACTGATAAAGTTTCGAGGGATAATTTGATAATACAACAATTGTCGTAAGGGGTAACAAAAAAGTAAATTCGATTTTATAGTTTGACGTAATTTATCCGACCATCAATAATATAGAATCCAATATGCAATTGAACACTTTTTCCAATTTTATTAGAAGAAAAAGAATATTTCTTAAAAGAAATCAATTCTATGTGGAAGAACGAAAGCATAATAAACTCATTGTGGCTAATCATATATACACTACAATAGTGTTTACAGTAACGGTTTACCCCTAGTTGAAAGCGGAGTGGGAGAGAAAAGCTCATTCGGGGAAAGTCCCAAACGGGAATCCATTATACATACACCATAATAGTGTTTACAGTAATGGTTTATACCCCTAGTTGAAAGTGGATGGAAGAGAAAAGCTCATTTCGGGAAAGTCCCAAACGGGGATCCATTATACATAGACCACAAGAGTGTTTACAGTAACGGTTTACCCCTAATTGAAAGCGGAGTGGGAGAGAAACGCTCATTTGGAGAAAGTCCCAAATGGAGATCCATTATACATACACAACAATAGTGTTTACAAGAACGGTAAAATTATAATTTTACACCCCATTTAAAGTCTTTCAACCATTACATTTCAAATAGGAGGGGATAAAAGGGTAATTTCAAATCTAAAATTCACTAACAGATCAGGGCGAACGACATCGTACATACACAATTTACATGAACCATGCCATACCACATGACATGAGAATCCATAACCAGGATCAACAAATTATTAGCTAGTAAAATAAACTGAATCCAGATCGAAACATTTCCGCCTAAACAAAACAATAGACCCTCCATCCATTTTCTGTCCCAAAAAGATTGTCCAATTGTGACAATATAAAGAAAATAATACACCCTCCATCCATTTTTGTCCCAAAAAGATTGTCCAATTGTGACAAATAGATCGGCGAGGATGTTCAAATTCCTAAAGGACGTCGTTTCGGGATCCGGCGCAGCCCTCAAAGATCTACCCTACAACATCGGAGAGCCTTATTCCTCTGCTTGGGGCTCTTGGATTCACTACCGCGGCTCGTCTAAAGTACGTCGCCTTTAAGTTTTACCATCACCTAGATTCAGCTCGATCCAATGATGCAAAAATTATTCGCCATTTTGAGTTTTTATTGTAACGTTAATTGACGTATAATTTTGATTTGGATCAAAATTGTCATTCTAGCATTTGAAAATGTTGAATTACAATTTTTCTATGCTAGAATGACAACTATTTTGGAACAAAAAATTTAGGCTAAACGACAACTAAAGAACATGGAGGGAGTATATTTCATCGATGATTATGAGCTGGGATTTGTTGGGGAGGTTGAATCTTACTATGTAACAGTGAGACGATTGAGACTAAGGAGTGTTTATTAGCTCGACAAACAAAGAGATGGATATTTAACATTGCTAGTAGGGAGATAACTTAGCGGTGGCTTAAAAAATGAAGGAGATAGTTGATTAAGAAGGATAGTGATGAACTTGGTAGATGTAACGGTTTAAATTGGTAGATACAAGCTACAAAGTAATGGCTAGCATGGTTAAAATTTTGCATTTGCGATAGTAATTGGAAGATACGAGCTGTAGTTGTTTGAGATAGATTCCCCTCGCTTGTAAATTGTAACTTAACTTATGATGTCCATCTCATTGCTCATTCCTCATTCCTGAAATATCCAAATAGCCCAAGAATTAGTGAATTTGTGGTTCTTGGATAATATTGAAGTGATCTAATAGTTATAGAGCCTTCATGGGACCAAGAGTTTCTCGGTTCAAGTGTCAGCGGCGTATAAGAGAAGGCAATTGAGGGTTCTTATTTTAAGCATATGTTATAAATTTATTGAAGAGACTAACTAAATGCTAACTATTGGGATGTTTCTAAGAGTCTTAGACATATTAATAATCTTGTTTAAGGAAGATAAATTTATCAAGTACTTAAAGAAGTTGGAAAAAAGGAATAATTTTTTTTTAACAGCACAGAGTTTGTAATTAATAAAACATGACATAAAAAAATCTTTAAACTTTGTATCTTCATTTTGAAAAATATATTTTACTTGTTTTTGGCTAACTATATTTGTTAGAGTTAGATGTATAATGAAATGAGTAGTTTTGCCTGCCATTTTTGGAGAAAGAGCAGAGTTTCACAGGTAAAAAACGAGCTCATTATTCAACAATACAACTGGTGATGTTGGTCAACCAGTAAATTCACTGACCACTGAAATTGCCGGAAAAAAAAAACCTATAATGATTAATAATGATATGGTACTCATGTAGTGAAATTAAATAGATATAAAGCTGCGGGTGGACGGTTGCATATTTTGTGTTACCACTGTATCAAATGGTTTTTGTGGAACTGCATTCTGGCAACCAGATCAAAGGTGCCTGACATTCTACTTACTTTTTTGGTGGAACAGGATGATGGTGCTCCTGTGTCTATTTTTGCTCTCACTGGAAGTAATGCTAATGATGGGCATCTAGCTGCTGGTCGGAATGGTGTCAAGCGACTTCGTACTGTAAGCTATATCTGAAAGTGTTATCTCGTTTTTTCTGTGGTCATATTTGTTTATGATTTTATTCCGTTTTATTATTCTTGTTCTTTGAGGGTGATAAGCCAAGTCCAACTTTAATCGTAGTATCCCACTCGTAATAATAGCATTTTTAGCTTCATCAAATTGTTTCTCTGATCTCCTCAGTCCACTGCAATTGACTTCGAGTATGACCTCCTAACCTCTTATTACAGGGAGGATCATGATTGCTCAAGCAGCATGGACTTTTTGTAGCTTCATTCAGTTAGAGTAAAAAAAAGTCTTTTTGTAGCTTTATTTAGTACGAGTACAAAAATAAAACGCAAGAGGATATTCCTGTTTTACTTTTTCTGCTAGGTCGTTTTGATGAGTTAACAAGTAAAATTGACTAATGGTGAAATTGTCAGTCTCAAAGGGCTAAAATTGTTGTAACTTCTAGACATTTCTCATATAATAAAGAAGTAAATTATCACTTGCGTGGTTTGATCTTAGAAGTGCAAGTTGACATTGTTTGCTACTCCCTTCATCCCATTTTCTAAGTAATTCTTGACTTTTCACACTTTTTTTCAATGCAAATTTGAAACTATCTCACTTCTCAAAATTTTCCATCCATTGCCCCACTAAAAAATTGGTGAAAATAGGAACCAATATTAGGATTTCTATTTTGGAAAAAAGTCCCTTAGAAAATGGGATGGAGGTAGTGAAGGTTTTGCAAGGCTCAGTTGATTCATATAGGGTCAGAAGGCACTCAGAACTTATGGTATTTCACTGATAAAAACCAACTCCATTCGAATTTATGGTATATGTTGCAAATTTGACAATTGTTCACTTTTTGCAATCTGAGATAAATCAATTTGATCATTTCATTGAATGTTTTGTGTTACAATATATGTTCTTCATCCAGGTCAGGCATCCCAATATTTTGTCATTTCTGCACAGTACGGAGAGCGAAACTTTTGATGGTTCCACTTCTAAGGTTACAATATATGTTGTTACGGAGGCTGTTATGCCCTTGTCCGAAAAAATCAAGGAATTAGGACTAGTGGGCAGTCAAAGGTAAGAAATTACTGATGCTAGTTCTCCCCTCTAAACATGAAGTGAGATATTTTATTACTCAACATTACCTAAAATACTTCATGCATATAGTTTTTATTTGCCTAAGTATGGTATATTGGGACCTTTTACTTCTCTCCTGTCATTTTTCATCTTTGGTTTACTATATTGAAGTAAACATACTTACCCTCACCATGTGCATCAGCATGTCAAGGTGTTTTTATTGCTGTAAATTATATATTATCTCCATTCTACACTTCGACATACTCCCATGTATGGCATATTTTATTCAAGGAATCAGAACTTGATGGTAAAATCATTAACTGAACCAATAGTTGATGATAAAATAATTCTGTTGGTGGCAGGGATGAATATTACGCATGGGGGCTTCATCGGATAGCTAAAGCTGTTAGCTTCTTGAATAATGACTGCAAACTTGTAAGGGCATTTAATCATATACATCTAACAAATTTGTTCATATACTGGCATTGACGCCAAGAAGACTCCACGGTGTACCTATAAAGATTTTGTTGAAATTATTCCTCTCACTTGTCTTGACCTTCTGGTGCATTATACCATGGTCGACATTAATATCCTATTTATTTAATGACTCCTCCAACTTACTATTCAGACTCTTCCTATATATATATATGTCTGTTTTCTGACTACTGATGATGTTAGGATCACTTTGTAGTACTTTTTTGTTATTGTTTGGATATAAGTCTGGAGATAAGTCTGGAGATAAGTTATAATTGGCTGATATGTTCTCTCCCTTTAAGCAAACAAGTTAATGATGTTAAGCAAACATGCCTGCCAGACTTAGTTCCGTTTTCTGTTGATTCCTAGTGTTACTTTAAGAGATGGAGATGACACAAGGAATCATATTTGTCATTACATGCTATATTATATTCCCTTTCATGTTTTAGTTGACGTGGCTCTTTTATTGTCATCTTTCTCTCCTTTCATTTCTTCCAGTATCTCCTACTCATTGAGTTGATTTTCAACCTGTATCTGCTGCTGCAGGTTCATGGAAATGTTTGCTTGGCTAGTGTTGTCGTCACACAAACATTGGACTGGAAATTGCATGCATTTGATGTATTGTCTGAATTTGACACGAACGGAGCTTCTACTGGGCCAATGCTGGTAGAGGCTTGATTTTCGATGTGAAATTTGCCTCTCGTATATAAGATGGAATTTAGTTGTCACTAGATGTACCTTTTAATTGATTTCATCTCTTTAAGTTCACTATCATAATTTTGATGCAGCAATATGAATGGCTTATTGGTGCACAATATAAATCAATGGAGTTGGTTAAATCTGACTGGGCGACAGTTAGAAAGTCTCCACCTTGGGCTATTGACTCATGGGGTTTAGGTAAGCCACTCCTAGATGGATTCTTATTAAAAGCAAATGTAAGGATTGTAGTGAGATTGTGAGAAACTGAGGATCTAAGCTCTCTTGAACTGATTGAACAGTTGCATATGTCCTTTTCAGTAATATAAATTTCTCTATATGTGTCATCTGTTTCTGTTTCTGACACATTAGGTATTGGGGGCAGGATTTAACATGTTTTTATTGACTTCAAGGATGTCATAATGCATACCAAATTTTAATCACAATCTAATGTGCATTCTTCTTTCGGAACTATCAGGTTGTCTCATCTATGAACTTTTCTCTGGTACAAAACTGAGCAAAACAGAGGAGCTACGTAATACGAGTGGTATTCCAAAAGTAAGCTTATTACTTTGACCTTTCAGCTTTAGACTAGTAAAAATTTCCTGATATAATATGAGTTTGGAGGATTTATTTTCATTTGCGTTTTTTCTTTTTATCTCTCAGTCTCTACTTCCAGATTATCAGAGACTCTTGAGTTCTACACCTTCTCGCAGGATGAATTCATCCAAGCTTCTGGAAAATAGTGGTTAGTACTCTCTATCAATTCTTGGAACTTCATCAGTTTTTTATGTTTGGGTCTCATAAAGTCTGTTGCTTCACGTTGTTCTTCTGCTTGACTAAAGAGCTCCCCACCAATAAGCTGATGTAATCACTACTGTTATTTCTTTCTTTTAATCGTTATTCAACTTTATTGATCAAAATTGGATGGCTGACAACAGAGGTAACGATGAAGAGAAGTATCATGATTGTTTAGGTATGCATATAAATATCAATCAGTATCTGTAAAATCTGAGATAGGTTCTTGAAGTTTTTTAGTTGAGCTCGTCCAAGAACTCTTCCTGAATCATGTCCTTGCAGAAATAATTTCTTTGCGGTACACTTCCATTGGTTAATGGTTAATTGTTTGAATCATGAACTGCCAGAATATTTCCAGAACAAGTTGGTGGAGACAATACAATTCATGGAAATTCTTAATTTGAAAGACAGTGTCGAAAAGGACACTTTCTTCCGCAAACTACCAAATTTAGCTGAACAACTGCCTCTTCAAATCGTGCTGAAAAAGGTACGACACGAGATATTCTCACATTGTATTTCTAATCTTGTAGTGTTAAGTGTCTGATAACTGATTGCTCCAATTCGTTGTTTCTTTCAGCTGCTTCCTCTATTAGCTTCTGCATTGGAATTTGGTGCAGCTTCTGCCCCTGCTCTGACTGCATTCCTGAAACTGGGTTCTCAGCTTCCAGCAGAAGAATTCAGTGTCAAGGTTAAACTCCTTTATATGTTTCCTTATGTCATAGTTCCTGCTTCCATGGACAAAAAGACCATTAAATATTACTGTGTTGAGATTTCATTTTCTTAAATGAGTCTTCATGTCTAGGTTCTGCCGACGATTGTTAAACTGTTTGCAGCCAATGATAGGGCTATTCGAGTTGGTCTTCTGCAGCATATTGATCAATATGGGGAGTCATTATCATCTCAAATCGTTGACGAACAAGTAGGTTTTTTATGGACTTATCACCTTCTGTTATTCAAACAAATACAAGTTATCTCTTTCAATGGATGTACTACTAACTTCAGTTCTGTAGTTGTGTCACAGGTCTTTACTAATTAGTAACTTCAGTTCTGTAGTTGTGTCACAGTTCCTTACTAATTAATTATCTAACCTTCTGTTTACTCAATTCAGGTTTATCCTCATGTGGCTACTGGTTTTTCGGATACATCTGCTTTCCTCCGGGAACTGACACTCAAATCCATGCTTGTTTTGGCTCCTAAGGTATATGCTACTTCTTGCTGAGTGAGCATATCAGCATGTGGATTATTAATTCTCAAGAGTAACTAGTTCATGCAATTGGAATTGTTAAATTAAAAGAAATAACCTTGGAAGCCACTGGCAGTGCCTTGTTTAAACATATATTTTATTTGTACTTAATTAGTTAGTCTCTGTTAGTATAGTTACCTAAGCTATCCATCAACTTATTCTGTTCACCTAATTTGTTGCAGTTGTCTCAGCGCACCTTGTCAGGGTCATTGTTGAAGTATCTATCTAAGCTACAGGTATTACATGTTATGAAATTTTATCCATCTGCTAGAGGAGACGATCGTCCAACTCCATTGTTTTCTTATATATTCTTTTCTTGTTCAATTTTTTCTTGTAATTAACTTAGGTTGATGAAGAGCCTGCAATTCGAACAAATACTACCATCCTACTTGGGAACATTGCTAGTCACCTTAATGAAGGGGTCAGTAGCTTTCTCCTTTTTCCACTCACAGTTCCAGAAACACCACTAGATATATGTAGATGGTTTTGTCATGCCTGTCAAACTGAACTAGTGAATCCTTTCATTTCAGACAAGGAAAAGGGTTCTAATAAATGCATTGACTGTTCGTGCTCTGCGTGATACATTTTCTCCTGCCAGAGGAGCAGGTAGAATAATACTCACTTGAGTACACTATGTCTTCAGACATTTCCTACTTCATACTGTTGGCTCACATTGCTCTTCGAGTTGGGGACTCATTTTCTCTTAGATCTCGGGAGATACATCCCTGGCGTTGTTCTGTTTTTCCTGACATTAATTTGTTTATATGGTTTTTTCAGGTATTATGGCCCTGTGCGCAACCAGTGCATTCTATGACGTCACTGAAATTGCAACTAGGATTTTACCGAATCTTGTGGTACTAACTATTGATCCAGACAGGTATTCATTTCCATTTAATGCACAACTGCTGTCCAATGGTTATCATTTCGATTTTGTTTTTCGACCTATTTCTATTATAGAGAGCGAGCCTTAGTTCGGTGTACCCATCCCCTTAAACTGTTCTTGTAAGAAATATTAATAATGGAGTAAACATTAGAAATGTTTTCATTTTTTGTTTTCTTCTACTTTCACTTGGACTTATTTTTTGCACAAGTTTTGGTTATGGAAATGGCATAAGAAAGCGGACTAGGATTACAGCTTCTTAGCTCTTGTGATTATATAGTTCACAGCGATACTATATATCTGATATTCTTGTGAAAAATGATTTTAAGTGTTTTCTCAAGGACATATGTAATATTGAAGTTTTTTTTAGTAACTTGGCAATATGTATACCATCAAACATATAATTCTGTTGATATGACAATTTTATGGTGAGAGTACATTATCAAGATTTTTTAAACTTTTTTTCTCTTGCAGTGATGTTCAATCGAAGGCTTTCCAAGCCACTGAGCAATTTTTGCAGTTAGTGAAACAATACCATGAGAAGGTATGTGGTGCATCTCCAGACTCCAGTGGTCGTCTCTAAATGCTATTTTTGAACTTATTGCTTTGGTAAAATATTAACTGACACTACGTATAATAAGCTGTAAAATTTCTTCACATTTGTGAAGTTAAAAAACATAGTCTCTTGTCACTTTTCTTGGTCGTCCTTGCTTTTTGGTGGACCTCTAAAGTTTCTTTCTTGTTTTTCTCAGTCAACTGGAGATAACAGCGGCATGTCAAACACTGGAATTTCACAAATGCATGGAAACGCTAGTTTACTCGGGTGTGTTAATTGTTTTTCTGTTTTGATTTCTATGCTAATTGTTGACTAAATTGATTTTTCATCCTTTTGTTTCTCCATGTCCTATGGAGTCGGACTTTAGATTTTCTGGTTCTTTAGTTAAAGAATAAATCAAAATAAACTGGTTCAGTACACTACATAGACTTCTTAAAGTCTTTGTAATTCATATTGGGTCAACTTGGGAACAGCCTCCCTGATAATGAAATTTTGAAATACTTATATAAGTGAAGGGGACATTCTAAATAAAAATGAAGTAAATAACCCACAAGTTTTATGACTTTGTCAACTCAAACCTTGATATTAAGGATTGGCAGTTGAAAATTTGACGAGCCTGTTCGTGTCTTATCAAGACTACATACAAGCCAGGGTGTCTTACAATAGGAAAGTTCCCTAGTTCTTAGAAAGGAAGCTTGATAGTTTATAGACTTCCAGAATTGACTTGGCTAGAAAATTTACATCATACTTTCTCCATAACAGACAATTTCAACCAATTGATCTTCTACCATACTACTCTCTGGATTATCTATTCTCGATCAACTAAAACAGAATAACCAGAAAAAACTACCAAATAAAATCTACAGAACCAGAAGCTGAAGCATGGAGAATGGATTTTGCAGATATTCTACGCTTGATATTTTTTTGCTAACCTCACCTAGGAATCGAGGTTCTTCTCTGACAAAAACTAATCTAGACACCCTTTCATGAGCTCGAGTTTATAATTTTTAAATTTCTGCCTAGGAAGAAGTTGTCTTCAAAGATTAAGTTGTGTTACTATTGCCATTCAGTGTTAGCCTAATGACTTCTGATGTTAATCGACTAGCTAATTGTTACAATTAAGGGGTCATATGATGACCCCATCCAGTTTTGGTTGCCTTGTTTGGTTGATAAAAGAGGTCAAGTGTTTTAAACACACATGTCAAAATGTAGTTTTTTCTAAATTTGAATTGTCTTTTATAAGGTGGGTTTTCTTTTAGTACTCAAATTTATGTTGCCAACCTTCTTAGATATTTGAAATGTTTGCTTTAACTCTATTCTCTACTGTGCAAATTGTGAGTGCTTCATATTGTAACAGTTAGTTTTATATCTTTGCATATGCTGCAGATGGGCAATGAGCTCATTGACTCTCAAAGGAAAACCTTCTGAACAAACGGCAGTTGCTTCAGCAAATTCAAGTGGACCACCACTGACTCCTACCTTCTCTAATGCTGCCGCAGGTATGATCTTAACAATACATATCATGCATGGTCATTGAGTTTTCTGTTCCAAGTATCCTTGATATCGTAGGAGTTAGGATTAGAGTTTCTATTCTCTTTCAATAAAACATTCGTCCCAGGTACTTTGTCCTTTCATGAACCAAATTTTGTTACTGAACAGATATAGAAAGAAGGGTCAAACTGTGAGTGTAATGGTTGGCTTTGTGCCCCTTGTCTGTTGTTTGCATATTTAAAAAAAAAGTGAATCTGCACTAATACTCTAATGGCATGTTTTTTTAAATTATGATTTTCTTTTTTAGCTTCAGTCCCGATCATTTCGTTTCTTTCTTATTATATAGAAACAGATGGAGCACGTGCTCCAGCTATTCAGGTAAACACTAGTAGCAGTACAGCTGACCAACTCGCTCCAGTATCACCTTCCTCAACTGATGGTTGGGAGGGTATTGAAAATGGAATTGAGGAAGGTAATGGAAGTGAAAAAGAGGGCTGGGATGACATTGAGCCACTAGAAGAGGCAAAAGTATCTCCAGCTCTTGCAAATATCTACGCAGCTCAAAAGAGGCCTGTAGTACAGCCGAAACCTCAAGGTAATATATAAGTTTACCCTCAATCATCCCCTTCCAGAACAGGTAAAGAAATATTTCTGAAAACCAAAACTGGATTCAATATGGCCAGATGGGTGTTAGCGAGACCCATTGAATCCACTACCTACTTGAAATAAATGCGTTAACATCTGAAGCTCTAACTGAATGAGTTTCTATTCTCTCTTTTCTCTATCTCTATGAATGCAGTGTCAAGTGTTCGTCCATCTAGCAGCACTAAGATGAGGAAAGATGAAGATGAAGACTTGTTTGGATCTATTGTTGCTCCTGTACCCAAATCTACATCTTCACCGGTGATCTCCAGATACAGTAATGTTTCTGCTGATGATGACGACCCATGGGCTGCCATAGCTGCCCCAGCCCCGAAAACATCTTCGAGACCATTGGCAATGAAAAAGAGTGCCTCAGCTGACGATGACGACCCATGGGCATCTATTGCAGCACCTCCACCAACTGCTAAGGCCAGGCCTTTGACAGCAGGTCGAGGTAGAGGGAACAAACCAGCTGCCCCGCGATTGGGCGCACAGCGGATAAACCGAACTTCATCTGGCATGTAACTATACGTATAGAAATGATAGTTGAAGAGGACATATCAAGCGACTTTAGAATCCCCTCGACTTCGAATTTTGATTAACTTAGGGCACTTGATGGGTTGTGTTCTGTTTTTCCTGTCACATGTAATTTGAAGTATAGTGGTCCCTTACAAATACCTCATTGGTCAGTATATTGTGCAGTTCTTTTTCCAACAATGTTGGTTTGAGTAATTTGTAATTTGTGAATGTTGAGATTGGAAATGTGAACAAGGTGTGACAAAACTATAAATATTGGAAGAGTTGTAAGATGGCTTAATTACCATTTAAACTATAAATATTTAAGTTATTGAGTTTTTTCAAATATTTATTTCTACTTCATAGGTGCTTGCCAGTACTGGATGTATATCTCATTATTAAAAGAAGTAGATTTGCTTGCTGGGAACGACCCTAATGTATGATATGACGTTTACTTTATAGTTGCTTAAATTTCGAAAATTTCGAGATTTAGAAGTTTTAATGTTTTAGAATTTTCTCAAGGCAAATGACTGGAATTATCACCTATGTTATACTCAGGGTCCCCTTTTACTCACTCATGATTTAATTGGCATCTTTCACTCACCCATGAAATAAAAGGAGCCTCTTTAAATATTATCGTGTTATCTACTGTTAATGTTGTCGTTAACACAATAATTTAGTAGGGACAAATTGATACCTTCAGACTTAATAAACAACCAAAAAAAAATGAAAAATACCCAAATCAATTTAATGGTTATCCGAAATCCACAAATTAAACTCGAAATCTAATCGATCAAAACGGAAAACGGCACATCATGGTGAGCGACTGGGTCCTTAGATTTCATGGGTGAGTGAAAGAGGCCAATTAAATCATGGATGAGTGAAAGGGGACCCTCGGTAAAACATAGGTGATGGTTCCAGCATTTTGCCCTTTTCTGAATATCCTACAAAGACATACCTTATATTTTAGGTCATAACTTAAACTTTGTTTTGAGATTTTGATAGTAGATTATGTATCCCCACATTTTGAAATATTTCTAGTTATTGGATCTTCTAGCTACTATCGTTCCATAGTTTATAAGGTGAAATTTTAAACTTCTTAGAAGGAATTTATCGAACACGTGACAAGTTGTCGACAAAGTTTTACCCAAAAATTGTTTGGTAGATTGGAAATCAAAAGCATTGGATTTACCATCTCAATAAGGACTTTTTTTTTCTTTTAACTAAATCATTTTCTTATAGAAAATATGGAGTTTATGATGCAAAGTCATTGAAGTCCTTGATGTTTTAAAACATTGCATTTTGAATAGTGTATATGTAATATCTTCATGAATACAATAGTTGACAGAGTATTAGTACAGTATGTTGATGGTAAACATTTGCCTATTATTGGCTTCATTTGTGTTTGTAAGAGGTGCACCGAAAAAAAGAATATATACCATTCGGGTGAATGACATATGGGTCCCTGGGTTTTACATTAAATATCAATTAGGTCCCTAAGTTTTTTATTATACCATCTTAGGTCCATTGATCAATTTTGATGATCTCAATTACTCTTATACCCCTCGTCCATTTAATATTTTATTATATCTCATATTAATTTTTTATGTGATGCCAAAATTTTAATAGGCTTTTTAAAATATACTACCTCCATCCCTAAATGATTGTCATATTTTGACTTTTGGTAGTCAACAAAACACGATTTAAAACGTAAACAACTATTATTCTACATGTGAAAAAATTATAAAAAGTTGATATTTCAAAAATATATATTCAGACGAATCTAACAAGGTCTCACAAGACTATATTATTTCTTAACGTTTAATGAGAATTTATGAAGTAAATAAAAAGCATTGTTTCATTTTTTCAAATTAGATTTTTTTTGTCAAACACAAATTAAGCACACTAGCAAATTTAAATCAATTCATTCATGTAATGACAATAGATAATTGAACGCCACATTAGCAATAGTGTATATGTAATATCTTAATTTACAAAGTGTAATGAGTCTAAGGGTGAGCATGGGTTGGGTTGGGCGGGTTTTGGCTAAACCCAAACCCAACCCAATATTTGTCGAGTTTTAAAATTTTGACCCAAACCCAACCCAAGAATTATTCGACCCACTGTTTCGGGTCCTCCGATTTTCGGGTTGGGTTGGGCGGGTTGTTCGGGTCAGGCGTCATTAATTTTAACAATTAAAATTATATATAAAATAACTCAGAAATTACAATAACAAAAACCATAATAATCGTAGAATCGTATAAGACCATTGGTAAATCATTCAAAATTTAAAATCCGCAAATTAAGTATTAAAAACTAAAAAATATTGCAACATTATTATGGTTGTATCATGTTTACGATTAATAAAGAAAAATAAGACTAATATATATTTAACTTAGATAACATATAATAACATTAATTACATGTAACAAAAACTTACTGATCAGTAATGACTCACTCAATGTTGATATTATTGAGATCATTTTTCTTTCGTTCAAAATCTAAACTTGCTGAACACATCTTATTACTTCTCTAACTATACGTGCCCATTCTTTGAAAAATGATTTAAAGTGGTGAAAAACAAATCAGAATATTTGAGAGCAACGTTGTAGAAAATCTTGAAATTTACTAAAATTCGAGCAGTCCGAGTAGCATCTTCAATTATTCATCAAACTTATATATGCAATTATGCACCGGGACGGTTGCGGTTCTATTAAAATTTTGTTATTAAGAGTATTCTTAATGCATAAATTACACTGTTAATTCTAAATTAACTTAAACCCTTCACATGATAGTCATTTAGAGAAATCTCAATTACAAAAACTTAATAGAACAATAACGTCCTCAATTATGCACATGTAGTGCCGTATCTATGACTATTTATATATATAAATACTAGTTTATTAGGTTAGAAACTTAAAGTGGACTTATTGTAGTATCTAGTTATATTGACTATTGAATTTGCATATATATATTTTTATAATAATTCTAAAATTTCAAGCATAATATTACAAATTTAAATTAATATGTATAATATTCGGGTTGGGTCGGGTTTCTTCGGGTTTCAATAGTGTAAACCCAAACCCAACCCAATTTTATCGGGTTTTTTACTACTCAACCCAAACCCGACCCATCGACCCAAATAACCCGTATTTTCGGGTTGGGTAGGGCTGGGCTGGGTTGGGTTGGGCGGGTTGGATAATTTCTGCACACATATATAAGGTAAAAAATTTGGTTAAAATAAGGATAGTCCAATAATTTGGTTAAAATTTTATTTTTATACAGACACATATATAAGGTAAAAAATTAATTCCATAATGGACATCCTATTACTTCGATTTAAACTATCCCGAGAATGAATTATTCCATTCATTAAGTTAACAATTTAAAATTTTGGAAATAAACGACTAAAGACTTTGGAAATAATAAATTAAGATTCAATATATATTCATTGCATTAAAATCCCATAGGATACTGCATTTATTACAATATCTTTAATTTCCAATTATACTTATAGTAAATAAACTAAAAAAACCTCTTATAAATACCTACTATTGCACACCCCATCATACTTCCTTCATACATTATTGTAATAACATCGTCCCAGTGTGTTTCAATGGAGCATGCAGAAAACCAAGTTATGAAAAAGCCAAACCTAGGAAGAAGAAAGGTTGACATCAAGAAAATCGAAGTCGAAAGCAGTAGACAAGCTACATTCACGAAACGTCGTAAGGGATTATTCCGGAAGGCGAGTGAATTATGTTCATTATGTGATGCAAAAATCGCGATAATTGCCTCGTCTCAAAAGGGGAAATTGTTCACCTTCGGATATCCTAGTGTCGGGACAATTATAAATCGTTACAAGAAGAAGGAAGAACATTACCACGAATATAATCAAACAAAAGTTGAAGAGGTAAACTTGAGTAAACTTGTGGAAAAAGTTAAGCAATTGGAGGATGAAAAAAATTGTCTAATGGAGCTTAAGAAGCAAGGGGTAGTTGTGAAGGATGATAATAGTTGTAATAATGGTATGAGGAAAAATAAATTGTGGTGGAAGAAAGATACTAGAAATATGAAGTTGGTTGAACTTGAAAAGTTTCGAGATTCAATTGAGACATTGAGGAATAATATTAGAAATAAAACAAATGAGATGGGAGGCTATGATGATGACTATTACTCATAATTTTTAAAGGACGAAATCGTCATTTTATGTTGAGGTATAATACACGATAAAAATGTATGATATGTCTTAAAATTGATCATGAGATTATAACTCGTAATTCTCAAACTTTAAGATAGTAGATTTGTTTGACTACTACTCGATAATTTATAATTTATGATATAGTTGGTTGGTTTAAATCCTTTAAATAGATTTGTTTTTGTTTTATTTGGAGGAGGAAGATACTCAACTTAGCTTGTTTGATTAAGCGTTGATTTATTTAAAATGTTATGATATTATTTAATGTTGGTGGCACTTGTTTTTCGTTGTTAATAAAGTTGGAATGATATTTATGATTTATTCTGGGGGATTTTATATATTATTGAAATTAATAGTTTATGTCATGTGACTTGTACTACACACAATAACCAACATAACAAACACCAAACACTGCAATCAGTAATTTTTTTTTATGTAATATAATACTCCATATCTAGAAGGATATATGCTTATAAGTGTTCAATTTTTTTATTAAGAAATGCCAAAAACGAATTGGCGGTTTGATAAATTATATTCCTTCCATACCTAATTATTAGGGAAGTTTGAATTTGCATAAATTTTAATAATTATTTCGAATTTATTTCTCATAATATTTTCCCTCAACTCACCTTTCTCACGATTAATGAAAAAAGAAATCAATTGTGAAATTTCTAAGAAAGGATAACATATGCTTACGAACCCTTTTCTTTAAAATTCAAAGTGGACGACGTTCCCGCTTGAATCTCGGCAATCACTTGTTCGGGTTCTACATATTGATTATTTTGAATTAAAAGAAAACTTTTTGGTGAAATATTTACATTATGTATAATATCTTCACTCTCAATAGTTACATACAAGTCCATAGAACATAAAAAGACGGGATGTCCATGACGTGTACGTGTCGGATGAACCAAACCCTCATTAAATTTGATTTTTTCATTAGAAGGGGCTCTTGCATGTTCTGCAATACCCCGGATGAATACTTCACCAGTATGAAAAGTTCTTAATGTTAATTGAGTACCCAACTCTCCAATTGATTGGGATGGAGGGAGTATATAGAATCCACAAAAACACAACTATTTTGTAGTAAAAAAATACAATGAGAAATTAAAAGAGATAATTGGACAAATAAATGGTGAGGGAACTGTTTTTAAATGTGAAGATATTACTTTTGTAGTTTGAATTACGAGTGTATTACATAATAAACTAATCGTTTACACAATTTAGTTTGTGTAAATCTATCTTTTCTTACATAGCAAATTCTTTTGTATGACTAATTAGAAGAAACATAATTAATTAAAAATATATGATTACTTAGAATTATATGATAAAATATTAAAAAGACAAAATATATGTTAGTTTTTAATAAAAAACAAATGTTATTTATTGATTGATTGAAAAAGTTCATGGGACGGTTTTAACATAAAAATACGAGGTTTCATTTTACGAATTTCCAATATCCCCTCCCCTAAATATAGAATAGATAACTTGAAATTAGTTTTCCAAGATTGTATATAAGAAGATATTTATATATGATGAAATAAATTTCATCTTTATTTTTTGTACTATTGAAAAAGGAAGAAAAATATTTAGATAATAATTAGCTATATTATAGAAGGGTTATGGAACTTCATAGATCATGGACTTTATAAAGTATAACTTGCAATTAGTCTCTTCTCACATTATATTTAGTAAGATAATGGTTTTATTATTTTTGCCTAATTTTCTAGTGCTTAACTGGTAAAGAACTAGAGTGAAAAGTGCCAAATAGTCTCGCTTCTATTTGATTCCCACTGGGAACGAACGTTGCGTTTCGAAGTAGTTAACGGGCAAACTCTAATCTCATGATCAGGTGAGGCACATCCTACGCCAACCTATAACATCATACCCCAGGACCAGGGGCGTAACTAGGGGGGACGAGAGGGGGCGCTCGCCCCTCCTAGGTTTTTGGTATCGTTTATTTTATATATGATTTTTTAAATTTTTGTGATATATATAATAAAAAAATGTTAATAAACGAAGTGTAAGTGTAGCTTAGTTGGTTAGTTCCTTCCTCTAAAAGGTAGAGGTCATGGTTTCAAGCCTTGTTAGCTTCATTTTTAACAATTTTTCGGTACTTTTAACTATTTTTTATTTATTTTCGCCCCTCCTAATTTTTCCTCTCAAAATTGGCCCCCCACTTAATTTTCATCCTGGTTTCGCCCCTACCCAGGACAAAGGAAGGTGAACTCATGCATAATTTTGTTGTGAATTAGAAAAAAGGGAGAAAAAGGGAAAAACGAAGTGTGAAGTTAAAGCATGATTGAAATCTTATACCTAGAGAAAATTCTTACACATTAAATATTTTTCGTAGAATAAATTGTCGAAATGGTCCTAGAAACTGTGTCAAGGTTGTCATTTGGTCCTCGAAAGTTCAACAATTGTAAATTAGTCCCCGAAATTGGACAATTAGTTGCAATTTAGTTCATAATGATGGAGTCGTTAAAATTTAATGGAAACTTTAGTGGGACGGCTCAGTAATTTTTTTCAGACTATATTGTAATTTTTGTCAAATTTCGATGACTAATTTACAATTGTTGAACTTTCGAGGACCAAATGACATCCTCCACCAACTTTCTGGGACCATATCGGCAATTTCCTCTTTTTCATATGCATAGTGTATGGGACCGGCCCTCAGGGGTGCCGGGTGGGCAATCGCTCGAGGCGAGGGAGTTTTAGGGGCTCCAGCTTTTGAAAAATATGTAAATATTTTGCATGTAAATTTCCAAAATGTCCTTGGTATGTTCAAATCGTCACCACTATAAATAGCGGACCATATACAAATGTAATCTCATTCCAAGTTCAATAATAAAAAAAAAAGTGTTAGTAGCAACCGAACACTCTCATACATATATTCCTTTCGTATATTTTATACTTCTTTCATTATAGATTATTTGCTATCCGAATCTTTCATTAGAACAAACTATACTTGGACTATAGTTGGTTTGATGATAGCTTTACCTATAAATATCAATATAAAATTATCTATTATATAACTCAAGAATGTATCTACTATCATATCCTTAAACTCACTATTACTAAGTTATTAGATAAACATCACTTATGAAAAGATCCTCTAAAACCTATTAAGTGGTTGTACACCCTTAATGGTTGTATATATGTTAGGCACACCTTTTAAATTTATGGTCTATGAGTTCGAATCTCCTTACTTTCTTTTTATTTTTTTAACAATCTAAATGTAATGGGTAAATTATACTACTGAAGTTACACTAACATTGAGGTTTTAAATATCAGACAAATTGACAATCCCAAATTCAAAATAACAATTCTTTATTTACATGATTAATTTTTAAAAGTATAAATATAGTTTTTAGATATAAGACAAATTGACAACCCTAAATTCAAAAACAAAGAGAAACTTAGAAATTATAGTCTACTGTTTAGAAATAAATCAGATAGTTTGAAGTGTATACTCAAACTTTTTGTTTATCAGACATAAAGACAAACTTAGTCTGATCTCTTATGTTCAAATCATGCAATATTCCTTCCAAAAACCAATGCCATGTCTCTGCATTCTCCTTCTCAACAACAGCCCATGCCAGTGGTCACCCACCATTGTTTGGGTCTAGTGCAACTGTTGTAAGTATTTGAGATTTGAAAACCCCTATTCTGTGACATCCATCAAGCCCTATTACCTTCCTGCAACCAACAAGAAATTCCTCTACAAGTAGTTTCAGGCACACATATAATCTCTTGAAAATTGCATCATAAAGTGGATGTGGTGGAGGATCAAAATGAACATAACAAGAGCTTCTAGGATGACTCTTGACAAGCTCTTTGCAATAGGTATCTGCCAGCATGTATTGCTCTATATTATCACCATTGATTTTTTTAAGGCATTCTCTCTAGTTCTTCTAGCACAGTTGTTGCTTATCTTAATTTTGAAATTTTTATCTACAAATACCTACAAATTGTTAAGGGCATGGATGTTAGTACATAAACATATCAAGAATAAAAAAAAATGAGTTGCTATATTATATTACCTTGATTGCAGCCACTGTAATTTCTGGCAAAATTATGATCTCATCTTCAAGTACTTTTGCCAAAAAATTACTATTGCAAAGGTGTATTTTTGTATCTGGACAATCATTATGGCTCTTCACTACTACCTTAACAGACCAGTCTGTAGGACCTAGTTGACAATCCTTAAAAAATCAAACTGTAAAGTTACAGGATAAGCACACCTAAATGCAAATCTTTTTTTGTCATTTGCTGAAACCCATTGTGGCTTTTTATGCACCACAGCATACCAGGTCATAGCTTCCCTAATATGTTCTTTACTTGAAAACACTAAACCAGAAAAGAAAATGAGATTTTACATTTGTTGTTCAGTAAAGTGAACATATCTAAGGTTTAGTCTAGATTGAATCTCCATTCCATCTTCATCACTACTACATGCTAGACTGTGTAGTTCATCATCAGCTTCATTAAGTATGGAATCATCCTTTTCACTATCACTTGGAACATAACCAGAGGCCTTTCTTTGCTTAAACTCCAAACCATATCTAGCATATGGACATGCCCTTTGTTTACCTTGAAACTCAAACTCATCATTCTCTAAATTATGTAAATCATCACTGCCTAACATGTTTTCATTCTCCCTAGCAATTTCAGCTAACTCTTCATCTATCCTCCTTTTCTCAGCAATTCTATCAACCTCAATTTCATCATCTAACTCAAAAGCATACATATCAACATTTCTAAAAAACTCATAATCTACTTTGTTTTCCAATAACTCTTCATTTTCATCAACAACAGGCTTAGTCTCTAACTCAGTTGGATCAAAAGGCTCATTACTCAAATATAACACATCACCATCAACATACACAGTATCATAACTAACAAAATTTAAACCTCACATTTTGATAAGAGAATAATAACTCTTCCTTGTATTGATATGAACAAAGTACAAGTATTTATAGACATTCTATGAATACCTTAACGGGCCTAACATACAACACATTTACTAGCAACTCTAATACTCTTAAAGGCTGGCCATAACAATACATTTGTACAATTTCAGGCTTTGGCATACAGTCAATAAATACTTCATTAAATTGATTAACACTAACCATCTCCATAAACATCTCAAGATCACTAGCAGATTTTAATGGCAACAATCCACAAGTCAAATACCAATTAGGCTCATTATATGCATAAAACACAGTACTACCTAATGAACAACCTCCCCTTAAAGCAAACTCATCTATGTCCCTTAAACTAAATTTATCTTCCTCTAAATAGTCAATGTCCAAAGTAGTACCTCCCACATACTCCACATACGGTGTTAATTCGAAATGACCACCCACATGCAGTTTGATATGAAAATACTCTTCGTACACATATGCACAATTAAAGAGACAACAAGAAAAAACATTTTCAAAAAGAAATTGAAAAACCCTAGATAAAAACAAGTGGATGCTAATTAAAATAATCGAAACCCTACATTGTACAGACAATGGCGAATATATTATTCTAGTGTTTGTGCATTACTCAAAAATCGAAACAAAAAATACAAACAAATAAGACAAAAGCATAGAAATTGGGGGACAAACCATAAATATCTTTCCACTTGAGGTCACTCATCGATTTCCGGGTTTTCCGAAATAACCAAGTCATTCTACCACCAACTTGAATTCAATTTTGACCTAGCTTTGCACAACTTGAAAATTTTGGGGATTTCAGAGTAACTTGGAAGAGTAGAAATTGGGGAAGGGTTTTGTGATTGAAAAAATTGATTTGGGGATGTTTTATTTCCCCCAATTTTATCCTTTTTTGCCAAAAATTTAGCTTGAAATTACTAATTTACCATTACTAAGTCAACCGTTGACCATTATTAGTTGACTAATCTGAAAATTGACCGAAAAAAGTGAAAGGAACTAGTTTAAAATGATGGGTGAGTGAATGGGACCATATAAAAGATGAGTGAGTGAATGGTGAAATACCTAAAACATAAGTGATGTTTGAAGCCTTTTGCCCTATATAATATATATTTATTGATGATCATCTATAAAGGTTATAAAGGGTCTTTTACTGTTAGAGCAGTTAAATTGGTCAAATTTTTTCTGAGAGACCAACCGTTATACCACCTGAGTTATAACAGTGAGTTGAATGGAACCATTAAGTAAATGTGCACAACTGTTAAAGCAGTCGACCATTCCAATCCACAACAGAAGTCGATGATCATTACTTCGAAGACAAGCAGCGTTATTACCTAGAGTAGATTAGGAAATTTTTGATCGATTATGGAGGCGATTTAGATTTGAAGAGCAAGCAATTAAATTAGGTAACTTAGGTTACTTAAGGAGCAATCAATGGATCGAGGAAGGAAAAAAAATTGGACCGATCATCCACATTACCTAAAGTGCATATTCAATGTATGAAGACACTACCTCATTCTTCATGCATACACAAGAAGCCCAAGACCTAGCTATATAAAGGAGAGCTAATTGATATAGAAGAGTGTCGAGAATATTGAGAACACGAGAGCATATAGCAACATTTTGTAAGCTAGGTTGTCGAATGTGTTAGGAGCTTTGTGTCTTGCTCCTGAATGAATGTACAGTTGTTATATCACTCTGATATAGCAACAGTGAGGTTTATTCTTTACCATCCACAAACACTTTGTATTGATCAACATCGGGATGATGTTGTAGTTATTATCGGGAGATACAGATAGGCACATTATAGAAGAGTCAAGGTTAGGGCGTTACATATGTGGGGCATACGAGTAAGATCCTCCTTGTAACATCTTTTTCTGATAGTGGGTTCCCTTGGGCGGCATGCCCCAGACGTTGTGTTGACCACTGAACTAGGTTACCAATCTTTGAGTTTTTAACGCTCTATATCTTCTTTACTGCTCAGTTTATATTATGTGTTCGATTATCGTACTATTAGAACCAAGTGGTTTAACAAGTGGAAGGACAGTTGATAATTTTACTAATCTGCATGAGTTACAGAACTTTCACTTGCTATTTCTTGCGTGTTAAATTCATTTAACTCACATATGTCTCAATACATAAGTTCAAGTAACTCATTTTTTCCCAACATTTTTTAAAGGTTTATAAAACATTTTAGTCTTCCCATGTACTTCACATTTTTCATTATTATTCATGTGGACTTTCAAGTAATCATCCATAGACATAAATAAAATACATTTTTTTTTTTTATTTTTTTGATAATTTTGATATGTTTTATTGATAAATGAAATATATTTTATTGATATGTTTTAGTCTAGCATGTCAAGTACAGAGTCAACCAACTAAACATAAACATTAACTTCATTGAGAGGGAATTTGGACATGTCATCGGTTGAATATCCTTTTCCTACAAGCGCTCCATCTTTGGTGGTTGCACCTTTTTTAGATTCAAGTGACTTTCAGTCAACTCTTACACACGAAATCAACACAAATCAAATTCTTCTTAATTTTCATGTACAAAGAAACATTAACCAAAGTGACTTCTACACTTCCTTTACCTTGAACTTTAACACTTACATGGTTGCCCAAGAGAATTTCTTCATCGTCCCTTACATTAAAGTAAGTCTTGAATAAGCTTTTATTATTGCAAACATGAATAATTGCTCCAAAATCTATCCACCAATCACTAGCACTTCAATAATTATGATGTTGACTTCAAATAGCTTTCCTATAACTTATATGAATAACAACACTTACCATGGAATTGTATTACAAACTAGAAACTACAAACTATAATGTTTGATACAACAGGCTAAGGGGTGTTTGACAAAAATATTAAAATTTTAATCTAGATGATTTCAGGTTATTTTTATTGAGTTTGTTTATTAACTATTTTTTTAAGAACTGAATCAAATAAGTGGTCAAAATCCTTAATAAATTATAAGTTAAAAATTTTAACTTAATTTTTATGTCTGAATCATTCAGAAGGTATTAATATTAATTCTCCATACCTACCATTTACCTAACGCCTCTTTCTTTTTCTTCTCTATGTCGCTTTTCTTTCTCGCCTTCATCTCTCTCAATTCGTGAAAAGATTCGGTGCATCAATACTTCGGTGCACCCGGTGCATCAAGTACCCATTTAAAGGTTTTACGTGGGTACTGTACCCACTTGAAACTTCATCATTGATACTTGTACCCAAATTGTACTATAACAATGGTACAATACCACATATTTATCAATCCAAAATAAATATGTGGTATTGTACCATTGTTATAGTACAATTTGGGTACAAGTACCAATGATGAAGTTTCAAGTGGGTACAGTACCCACGTAAAACCTTTAAATGGGTACTTGATGCACCGGGTGCACCGAATTATTGATGCACCGAATCCGGACTCCTCAATTCCTTCTATATAAACCACCTACTCTCCAAAAATATTGAACTTTCATTAGCAAAGAACAAGCAACTGAAGCAAGTCACCCAAATAAGGTTAAAATTTTATACCTTTTTATTTATATATAAAATTGATAGTGTAAAAATATAATAATTTTCATATTTTCAACTTCTTGTACTTTTTCAACAAGAATTTCTTGAGAGTTTATAAACTATATTGATAATTGTTAAACATACTTACATTAAATAATTTCTCTATATAAAATTGATGGTAATTCATCGTGCAAAGAATTACAAAAGAAGTTATTGAATTTTTCATTATAAATTCTTCAGGTACAAAAATGTTTCTCGTTTATAATTGTTAGTACAAAAATGTTTCTCATTGATAAGACAAGATTCGAAAGGTTGATACCACTTGTATGAGTTTGAAAAAATTCTTAAGTTCTATAAGATCAAAAAGAAAATGACTTTTAATGTTTTTCTTTGCTTTCTACATGTAGTCTCTATACCAATTGAATTTGTAACTCTTGTTAATAATATTGTAGGAATGTTGTTCACGTACAATCTTAATGCTATCAGAACATGCATCAAATAGCTAACCAGATAATACCTATAGAAAGGCAACTTATAGAAAATTCAAGTAGTAAAAATTGCAGCGGTCGCGGCCTGCCGTTGGGTCTTCAACATCATCCGACCGCAAGTCCCGATCTCTTTTGCACTCGTTTTTCACAAAGATCGTGACCTTGCTCTAATGATGCCATCACCCGGCACAAGGCCGGTTTCTTGTGGACTCATTTTTCACCCAGATTGGGACTTTGCTCGGTTGATACTCAGCCGGCAGAATACCAGATCTCTTCTGATCACATATCACGAAGATCAGGACTTCGGTCAGATTATCACATCACCCGAACTAGCAAAACAGAAGACCTAATCTATTTTGATTACAAATATACAACATATAAGCTCCCCGCCATTTAATCCACGATTCATGTTTATCGAGATAACACGCATTCCACAGCTCAGAAAATTCATGGAGTGGGAAGATATTGATAGACGGAGGAAAGAATAACCTATATTTGTATCTAAAATTCGTAGTGTTAGTAGTATAAGTTTTCCCTTGTCTGAATTATGTTCGTGGATAGCCTCAGCAGTAGTCAAACTTCTTCAACCTATACAAAAAACAACGCAGTAAACTGGCTCTCAATCATCAATAGGAAAAACTGGGCGAGAACTACTGAAGAACTATGGAATCTAACCTGTGGGAGGCTCATCAGTTCATAGACCGCTTTTGTTGGAACTAGCTCATTGTCAATTATCCGAGCAACTGCTGTTAAAACAGGCATTTTGATCTTGTATTTTTGTGCCAGAGCAATGACAGCCCCAGCTGTTGATACACCTTCAGCCACCTTCGTTTTAATGAAAGAGACCAAAGGGATGAGAGTCGGAAAAGACTGATGAACATGTGTTGTTGCAAATTAAGAGACCAGAGAATAATACCTGATTCATGGAATCAAGTATATCATCAATTTTTTCTCCTAATCCTAGACGAACTCCAACAGTTCTGTTTCTTGAAAGATTCACAAAGCATGTCAGCATGATGTCTCCAGTCCCAGCCAAACCTGTTATTGTTGTTGATTTGGCCCCCATCTTCATCAGAAAGCCAATGTAAGTATTCCAGGAAAACAAACTATTACATGCTGATCACTCACACTAAGCTTCAAACTTAAAGATTATGTCAGATAGATGGTCATAACATGTGGAGACAATTTTGGGATTCTCAATAAGCCTGCTATCAAATACTGAAAGTCTGAACAAAAAGCAACAGATGAATAAGTATGATATGTTAGATGATTATGACTCTGCCCATTTAATTAACAAGTTTGTTGAAGTCCCAAAATATGTCACAACAATAAAAGCAGACATCGCAACTGTTGGTAGAACCATTACAGCTCCATTCGTAAGAAGACCTACTATCCATGCCTTAGCAATTCACAGAAGCAAATCCCAAGAACTAACATAGATGTATGCATACAGTTATGCTGGTCTAGGCACATATATACGAGTTCTCAACTAACCTTAGTTGCCAACCATCTGATCTCAGAGCAGCCTTGGGATACAAGAGCTGCCATCGAATTGTTTCCAAGATTTAATCCTTCCACAATTCCAGCTGCTATTGCAAGGACATTCTTCAGAGCACCTATAATTTCTACACCAGTAACATCACTGTAGCATCATGAGTTACAAACTGAAAATACAAAGATCGAAAGACATTATTGCATTTAACTTAACATCTCAACAAACTTGCAATTCTGGACTTTGAATGTCCTCAATTCATTCTAGACTCCCTCTTGGCAACTTCTCCACTCTTAATGATGAATTTATTAATTATTACAACATCCATCCGTTTGTTATGGACATTTACAAACTTTAAGGAGAATTCATATTCATCTCGCATACCCATTTCTCCCTCCATTTATCCATCTCACAACTAATTACAATAAAAACTAATTTAGGGATTTCTAGAAAAAACGAATCATCTCTTAGAAAAAGTAGTAATGGAGGGAGTAACATATATACCTTGATGTGTTGATCCTGAGATTTCCAGAGGCTAGAAGTTGCTGGACTGCATTGGCCAACTTTTTGTCCTTCGAAGCAACCACCATCGCTGTTAGAGTTTTAATGGAGAAAAGCTAAATGAGATATGTAGGGATTTTAAAATAACGAACTTATCAAAAGAGTCTAATAAAACCTAAATATCCAATACTCAACCGACCTGTGGGTAATTTGTTCATCATCTCTAGTGCAAATGAAGGTCCTGATAGCACAACATATGGTTGTCGTGGATTCCTCAGCGCCTTTGGGATAATTTGAGACATGGTTCTCAATGTGTTGAGCTCTAGACCTTTGCTGAGTGATATGAAAGGCAGACTTGGATCAACATATTCAGCAATTTCTCCAAGGAATGATGTGCTGAACTGCATCAAGACATTGATAGGTTAAAGAAACTAGCAAGATTATTAAGTGGTCACTTATTCTCATTAAGGAAGTAGTAGTTGTCATAACATTCTGTCAATCAAATTGTATCAGAAACAATTGTATTCCGCCCAAATACATTATGAGAATGAAGAAACAAGGAGATTAAAAGGGAACACGTATAGCAATTACAGCCCAGAATATTGACTAAATATAATTAGTAATTACTTCACGGTTTAGACTTTCAGGCCGAGAATAATTGAATACTTTCACCATACTTGAACTGGCACAGCATGGAAACAAAAGTCCGCACCAAGAAGAGCAGCTTTTGCATCAGTTGTTGCAATCACATTTCCAGGGAGGTCATGTTCGGGGAAATATTTACTGAAATGAAAAAAATAATAAATTAAACAGAAAGACAGCTACTAAACTTCCAGAAAAAGATGGACTTAATATAGACTTCCAAGGATTTATATTTCAGGAAGTATAATAATATTCAAATGCAAATAGTTTCACGGAAGCAAACTTACTAATTGCAATGATTATGGTTGATAGATTTACAGACGTCATGATCTCGCACTAGCATATTAACTTCTAATTGTGTCTTCCTACATGCAACATGAGAAGCCATAGCTGTTCCAAATGATCCACCTCCAAGTATCACCACCTAAATTAATAACATGGTAGCGTAAGCAATTAAGCACCACCACCTAAATTCATTACATGGTAAGTCATTAAAAAGGCTCCAGCCTCATTTTGTTTAATACATGTAGTCGTCTGCAAGATAAAAGATGTTGACGAAATGATCTGAAGATGCAGTAAAATATACATCCAATTACAATGATAAAGAAAAAATCCCTATCTGCCTCATCACATTTGTCAAAAGAAAAGGCAACACCAACATTGATTATGCATGAACATTGGTTATTGGACAATTACAATTTGGAGCGATAAACAACCAAGAAATTAGATCAATTTGGTATTGATTCATAAGTCAAATAAAGCAGCCGATAACCTCAAACTAGTTACAATTATAACTACAACCACATACAGTTGGCATATCTTATACACTCCCTCCATTTCCAATTAACTGGGAGCTTTTTTCAAGGAAAAGTCCACTCACCTTCGAAGCAAACTCTCATTCAACAAATTTAGATGTATTATCACAATATTTATACAATTAGATACTATTGCTAGATACTTGCATATAAAGATACTAGATACTGAATATAAAGTATTCGAATTACGCTAATTTACGATCATTGTTTTGCTAAAAACTATTTTAACGCAATATATAATTACGAAGACCGAGTCTCCAAAAATATTTATAAAGACTGACGGCATCTGGTAGTATATGACCTAGTTTCTACTAAGAGGTCCCCCGTCAACTGCTATTGCTAGAGTAATACTATTTATAGTATTTTACAGAGTACTTTCTTTAAAACACTCACTCTAAATCTAGTAATATTCACCGTTAATCTAAAAATAATAATTTAATTTTGTACTTATTAAAAATTAAAATGTAAATTCTTCAAACAGTATTTACATTTTATGGAGTTCAAATTTCTGTATATTAATAATCATCGCAATATATAGTGACCCATATAGAGAGTCCTCAAAGATATCTTTATGGCAAATCTAGACTTTTTTTGTGTTTGACAACTCAATTAATACTTTTATGGCAAATTTCTGTATATTAATATTTTTTGTTTTGGGGAGAATCCAAGGGAATGAAGAAGAATTTAATATTTTATTGTGTTTGCGAAATTAATTGATATCTACGAGAAACTATTACCACTAATCCACCCCATTACCCCTCATCTCCCTCAAATTCCCCCAAATTCCTAGGAGAATCGAGGTGAATAACAGATTTTAAATATATTCACCATAATTCCCCTAATAATATATATATTCTTCTTGATTCCCTCTAATTTTAAAGAATTACTTTTCCTCTAATTCATCCTGATCAGAACACACAATAGGGAATTGAGGAGAATAACATATTTAAACTTCTACGTGACCCTGATTCCCCTATGTCAAAATAATGATAGCGAAACAACAATAAAATATATTCTCACTAACTCACCATGATTCTCTTCCCTTACGATAATTCTAACAAGTTAGCCTCCCTCACTAACCCCTAGCCAAACATAAAGACCAATGGTTACTAATAATAAGTCTCAGTTCAACAATCGCTAGAGTAATAATATTTAACACTAGTCGTTAATCTATAAAAACTATTTTTAATGTTGTAGTCATTAAAAATAAAATGTAAATTCTTCAAAATGTAATCAAATTTTATTTAACATATTATCACAAAAAATTAATCCATTTACTAAAAAGAAATTTACAACTCAATATACGAGCTAAGATAAAAATAAAAAAAGTGAAGTAAAGGATAAAATAGTGAGCTTAGAATAAAAGATTGGAAAATGAAAGCAAGAACGATAATAACCTTCTTGGTGCGCTCAAGAACATCAGTTTTGGCCTTGGAACGGAGTGAACGAGACCATCTTACAAGCTTCTCCCAAGCCGTTCGGACTACTTTGCGCCTCTCCGCCGCCAGTGGTGGTGGTTCGGCAGCGTCACCGGTGGCGCATAATCTAACTGTAATGGGCTTTGCCGGAAAAGTTTGAGGTAAGTTGGGAGGAGCGAAGGGGAATCCTGAAGATGATGGTGGCTCAAAGAGCGTCGCCATTGTTGAGACTTGAGAGATTGAAGAAAATGTAGCCTATGCTTTTTTTGAGCTTCTATATCCACACCCAAATACTGTTATTAGAGAGTCGTAATACTATTTGACCCCTAATGCTTGAAGTAAAGTTATTATCGAGTCT
This sequence comes from Echium plantagineum, assembly GCA_003412495.2. Taxonomy (NCBI): domain Eukaryota; kingdom Viridiplantae; phylum Streptophyta; class Magnoliopsida; order Boraginales; family Boraginaceae; genus Echium; species Echium plantagineum. Next base: position 17,617,445 of record CM016567.1, on the reverse strand, counting down.
AGTTGGTCCAGATTTCGTTATATCAAGATAAATAGAAATAAATGTATGTGACATGGTGGCCTTAGACCGAACAAACCGAATATTTGAATCACCTTTGGAATTTCTCTAACATCTCGAACTAGTTGAATTAACTTCGTGTAACATCAAAAGAAAAATAATATTTGGAAAAATGAACAAAATTATCACTCGCATCCCGGGTATATCATGTTCGATTTGGAATCCAAGTGGCATATTAGTATCCATTTTAGTTCGAGATGGTCATCGAGCCGAGTTCTTAGGTCGAGTTACAGTCGTACTCTGTGTAATCCGCTCTCCATTTGACACTACTAGACCTGAGTTATATACACACCAAAAAGTGTTGACAATCATCAAGATAAAATGCGGATTGAACAATATAAAGGTATTCTTGACAGTGTAATTGCTGGTATTAAAAAAGGTGGCAGAGTGGGGAGTCGTGTATACCTTACCTCCTACCTTTATAGGCAGCTAGCAAATAGTATCTTAACTACTGTAAGCCGCTAGCAAAATGTCAGCAGAGCAGAGATGCAATGCTCTCAAAAAATCTGTCCAACCAGCCCTGAACTTCCTATGCCGAATATTTACATCAAACCTGTGTCCTCCATACCGTAGCGTGACCACTCCATTTCCATCTCCACGATAATTCAAATTTCCTTGAGAACTTCCAGGGAGTGTCTGCCATGAAAAAACATTTACACATAAACAACAAAAACAAACAAATATAGATTAAAAAAAAAAATTACACAATATAACATACCGCCATGTAACCAGAAACATAGTTAACTATGAAATAGAAACGACCATCTACATGTCATATAAAAACATATCAATATTAAGTACACCACACTCAACAAAGAAAATACTACGACGAAATAACTTTAAAAAATCAATAACATACTTCCAGTATTCATTTTCAAATTGATATTCAGATTCCAAATACACACGTTAAACTTGATTGAAATTGATTGTAGGACTCTTTTCATTCTAATATAATCCGAGATCAAAACTTTTCCAACTTTTATAGCTAAAATAAATATGAATGGATGCATAATTAATGAAGATTGAACACCTAACAGTAAATACCTTTGTACACGTTATATTTAAATGCTGGCAATAAGACCTTTCATATTCATTCGTGCAAAACTCACAATAATGATATGTCTGACATTTCAAAACCCAAAGTAATTATGATTTTCAACTATTAATCGTTGTCGAGCGGAGAAAACCATTTACCATAGCAGATTATTTTGTATTCGATAGAGGGTTTATGGTTTTAAATATATTTCAAAATGACTTAATAGGTTGCTTATAAGGCATAACTGTTAAATGTAACCCTCTCGTTTATGCATGTGATATTCTGTTACAACATTACGACAATTTAGTTCCATTGACAAAATCAAGTATAAACTTTAGTCTTACAATAATTGAATAGTGACAACATTGCTAACGTCACGACAATTTAATAATCAGTTTTCACATTAGTTTTCATAGTTTACCACGAGATCTCGTTTCTTGTTGTTAAAATTTAAACACCATCACCTGACGGGGTCGTTTAACTAGTGAAAAATAAAAGGATAACTTTAAAAATATATGTATAGAACACAGCGAAATGTAAAAAGAAAAGAACATTGAAAATATTAAAAAAAATTCAAACGACATTACAAATTGAAATACGCAATGGGATATCATAATATCATTAAAACTTGAGAACACATCATTTTTAACTTAATTCTTTGATATGATAATTTCAATGGTATGAGTTTGTCCTTATCCAAAGAAATCAGCTACAGAACCTTAAATACGAGTAAAGGTATTTTCGCGACACTATTTCTATTCCTTAAATACGAATAAAAATATTTTCACGACACTATTTCTGTTGAAATATGCAATGGAAATAGTTTTTGCCCTTAAATAGATAGTGGGTATAAGCTCATACAGAATTCTACCTGGTTATCGTTGTTTTCGCATCCGCAGTAAAAGAAAGTGCACCTTCATATCCATTCAACTAAAAAACATGTCAAACATACAAATATGAGAGACATTACCCTGTAACTTCAACTGTGTTATAAACAAACAAAACCGGACTTTTACAAGGCAAAAAAATTGTTGCCCCAATTTATCTGTTAACCCGTACACTACTCATTTTTAGCAAAACCTTCTCTGAAAGTTGGCCGAATGCTGAAACTCGGGAAGCTATAGATAATCTTGACTACTTGATGCTTCCATTAGAGATTGAAGATGTGCAAGGTCCAGCCGAAGTCATGAATGGGATGCCTTTGTATGTGGCCACTCCCTTGTCATCAGTGGAAAGATGCTGCACACGAAGCACGAAAGAAGAATTAAGTATTGAGTTGTAGTTAAGTCACCGACCACTTGCTAGTTTGGCTAAAAAGCTTAACAGAAAAACGAATTACTTCATGATACTTTACTCGCTAAATAAATAGAGGCTTTGAGAACGAGTAAACACCTCGCTTATCTTCTCCAACTGCTTTTTCTTAGGGTTCAAAACTTCCTCTGGTTTACCCTCATGCCTGGTAATTGAAATGGAGCGATTAGCATACCTCAGAGATACAGATTTGATCAGATAAATAAAAAAGGAACTGCTCTACAATTAGATATGCAGGCACACCTAACAAAAAACTAATCATAGTAAAGAAAATTACAAAACTGCAATATCTCCCTTTCTCGTCTTTCTTTTGTTGTAACTTACTAAACTGCTTTGTGTACGCAATTATAACCTAAGAACAAATGCCGAGAGGCGTGCAAAATGTTAGTGCATCTAGAGATCGCTAAACATAAGTTCAGCCTCTGAAAACAATAATTCTCCTTAATCCCTCCTAATACTAAGGTTGTTTTCCCAAAAAGAGTTCCTATTACGATCAAATTTAGGGCAATGCAAAGGAATTATGAGAGAGGGACAGACAGATTCAAATTTGCATATAAAACTCTATTCAAAGTCAGATATCCAATATACATAAGAGTACATACTTAGTGCAATAATTATCCTTAATCCCTCCTAATACTAAGGTTGTTTTCCCAAAAAGAGTTCCTATTACGATCAAATTTAGGGCAATGCAAAGGAATTATGAGAGAGGGACAGACAGATACAAATTGGCATATAAAACTCTATTCAAGTCGGATATCCAATACACATAAGAGTACATACTTAGTGTCACTTTCCTATCTATCATTCGGAGCACGTGCCAAACTAGCTTATAAAATCCGTACCCGGTAAACACAACACACTCCCCAACTTTGGCCTCAACAGGTGCAATCAAAGGTTCCACTTGCTTCTTCTCTTTATCAGAAGCACACAGCACCTGAAGTACATGATTGCCATGTTGTAGTTAATATTCATTTGTAGGGAAATAATCAAGAGCCTATTGGGGACATACAAAATCGAAGTAGTACTGTGCTGCAATTACTAAATTATTCAAAGAATAAATTAAAATGGTCTAAATGAATATACGATAGGTTCTTCACTAACTATATTACAAAAGAGCAGTTTATACTGCTAGGATGTCACTTTGCTATATCAGTGGGTGTAGCCAATCATCTGTTGTCAACGAATAATATTTATGCGAGAAAGGACTAAACAATGAAGCAAATGATAACTAATTTCAGTATGTCTGCACTATTATCAGACAATTACGTAATTAGTTGGTAAACAATCATATTTTATACTAATGCAAAATTGTTACCAGTCCCTGTGACATCACATCTCTCAATTTTCCTGGTTTGACATTTGTTACTAGGACCACACGTCGATCCTGCAGATTGTACAAACAGAAAAAGAAGCTCAAATATAGTCAAGAGGAGACATGTCATTAGAAACTGATAACATATGAGGAGAACGAAAAAATCAAATGTAGTAGGAGATCGAAATTATACCGTCAACTGCTCAGGGGTACAATAATTTGCTAAACCACTAACAACCTGCCTAGGTTTAGCTTCTCCAACATCAATCTCCTCTACCAGCAAACTATCACAAGTTCAAGAAAGCAAGAAAAGAATGAGCATGCTTTATAATCAATTGTGTGTAAACCCTGTATGTAATATTTTTTGAGCACATAATTGCATGAACCATGAAGAGACAACTAAGAAACAACGGAGGTAGAACTACAAGGGAGACTACCTATCAGCAGAGGGATGTTTCCACGCTTTACGGATCACACCAATCTGGATTTTGAGTAAACTAACACTCAGATCTTTGTCTTTATCATCATTCGCTTTTTCGACTACTTTCTTGACATCTGCAGCAGTCTTTTTGCCTGCTGAAGCCTTCTTATCCGCTGGAGGTTCCTTCTTATCTGCTGGAGGTTGTGCTTTTGTATCAGCCTCTTTCGTACTGCCTGAACCATTATCCTTGGGCAATATTTTCTTCGAACTCGAGTCAGCTTCAACCTTTTTCGTAGTTTTTATGGCCTGTTATATGAAAAAAAAGAAGCATAACCAAAGCTCAATATGAGAACAAAATTTAATGGTCAATCCCTTGTAACTAGAAGTATCTTTGAATCTTTGAAGCCACAAAACCAGTTAGGAACCAATGTCCATTAAACAATTCTTTAATTCAGAAAAGTGCACCAACATTGAATAATTAACAACGGAAAAAATTCTTATCCTAAATCTAATGAATGTAGCAGTGTCCTAGCTTCAAGAGATTTAAATGTCATCCCATTCACTTTTAACTTCGGGTTGAAATGAATAAAGATTGCAACCAAGGATAAATTAGCTTTTGACATTTCCTGAAGTACAGTCTCTGCCATGTTTGGTCATCAAGGGAAAGAAAAATTTATCAAGTGATAACTTATGTGTGGCAAACAAATATGAGTTGGCCCTTTGACCTGGAATAAATTTTTTCCTAGATAAGAGGCTTAAATACTCACAGCAGGTGGATCAAATTGAACCTCTGGAACCGAGATCTTATCATACAGCTTCCCTACAATCTCCTTGTTCTGCACGAAAACTTTGCATGTAAGACATTCAATAGTTTTTATAGAAACCTAACTGAACTAAGAATTGTAGTCAATACCAATTTCAGCATATTAAAGACAAGTGTAGTAACAACAGTATAGAAGCTCAAAATACCTGGATGTAGCCCATCCATCTCAGCAAGTGTGGAAACTTATTCCTATCTGAATCGGAGAGACCACTCTGCAACCACAGATGTTTAAATTAATTGATTCATGAACTATGCAAACCGACATATATATACTCATTATATGTTAGTTTCCTTTGGTCCCAAAACATTCAGCTACAAAGGAGTTCAAACTATTGCACACAGCTGATATAGAAAAATTTCAATTGAATAAATTAGCTAATTCTTAGAACAAAACCACAGTTGATGTAGATAAATACATGTCCAACGACAACTAAAAATTAGATATAGAGTTATAAAAATCCTTATTGAATGCGAACCAAATCTATAGAATCAACACTCAGAAACCAAGCTTATGTAAGGGTTTCACTTGAATAGGTAGAGCCGTAGAGGCAATGGTTCAAACTGAGTCTCAACTCTTAATGCTAAGCTCAATCAGTTTCGAGACAAAGACTCGACAAACGTTATATATAATTTATAAATGAACTACAAACATAATACATTTGAACACTCGATATATTGAACATATGTAGTGATATATTAATATGCATTAACACATGAGAAACCAAATTTGGTTAGCAAAAAATGCCCAAACTGAATCTCCATCGAGTTAAGAAGATATCATTATTATGTTTATTATTATTTCCATATTAGTTTCAGTAATACCTTGAGCATCAATTTACCGTTAGTATTCCACAAAATATCAATATAATGTGCCCATATATTTACCGTTTATATTACTCTTATCATTCTTATCATGGTATCAAGACATAAGATCCTGAAGTAACTTCATTTTCTGTTGTGCTGGCAGGTGGCTTACACCATCATAAAGCCACCTGAAGTCGGACATTAACCATTTTTTTCTATCTTCTAATTGATTTTTCAAACAATCATACACATTTTTGGTTCTTTTGGTCAAATTTCATCTCTATATTTTTATCTATGTTTAATACAAGAAAATCAACCAGAACTTCACAAAGAACACATATACATCAAGTTTGAGCACATAAATATGTGTTGGGTCCAACTAATTTCGAAAAAACAAGTATTCGACTCAACTCGATAATTATTTGTACGGAGTTAAATTCAATTGGACGTCCAACCCAAAAATTAAGGTTAAACTAGACTCGATAAGTATCAAATCGAGTTAAAACACTGCAAAGTCAGTTCCAGTTCAACTCATTCAAATACTTATAAGGTAGGATACCAACACCACCCTGGCTAATATACTAAACGCAGACAGACTCACAAAATCATAAGCTATGAAACAAGATGCATACCACGAGCGCATGAATTGCAGAGAAGACAATAATGTCAGCTGCAGATGGCTTAAGTCCATTTCCCTGAAGCACTGCCTTAGTAACCAAGTCTTGATTCACGTCACTAAGATACTTTTGGTTTGCTCCATCAGCCAGAAACTTCTCGGTAAACTCTATCCACCTTACAAACTATCGTCAAAACAAACAAAAGAACCAATTGTCATTACAAAGAAATCGCACATTACTTCCGATAATATCCTTAACACTTCTTCCCATCCGGGATTTTCCAGTTTTCTATCCCTAAAAGATCGTCCAGTTGGCTTCTTCTTGGTTAAATACTAACAAAATTTAAGGTCTCAATTGACACCCAAAATTATGAAGATCAAAATTATCAATTTAAAAGTAAAATATGTCAGAAATACTTCTTCTCACAAAATAAACATAACATGCTAAACTATAGTCCCTCTATTCATTTTACTTGTCGTTCTAGGACAATTTTTTGTTCAATAATACTTGTCGTTCTACTTTTGAACTACTTTTTCTCATTAAATTATCCACCAACGAATGATATAGTCTCAAGCAATTGTATTTTATGTATTTAATTGTATACTTTTTAACTATCATTTATTTTTCTTAATTAGCGGGAAATCTAAAAATGATGGGAGCGAGTACTTTAGAAGTAACATGATACTTCCCATTCAAATAAATCTATATGTTGGAATTAAGGCTACAAAGTTTTTTTTCAAAAACCCACCCTCCCCCTTACAATGAGAATTGAACCGAGGACCTCTCCTAACCACTAGGTCATTCGATGTTCTCAAGGCTACAAAGTTGGTTAATTACGAGAATAAAAAATCAAACTGGACGATATTTTTAGGTAAATGAGTACTAACCTCATTATTGTTTAGGAAGGTATCAGCATCAGGAGTTGATTTCAAAATGATGGTACATGTGCTCTTGAAATCAGTGGCTGAATTACTCAAAAATCCTTTCTGCAAACAAATTATAATTATGAAATCATAATAAAAGTGCAATTGAAATTGATTAGAGGATGAAAATGAGAAATGATTACTTCATCGACGGAGAGATATTTGCAGAGAGAATTTATAACAGCTTGCTTGGACGCCATTGATGCAGCTCTTTCAATGTGAAGATTGTAGGGTTTTGTGTAACCGGATGGACTACAATCTGATTGATAACTTAAAAGTGTTACTCAGAATGCCCCTAAGCTATTGTCAACTAATCAAATAAGGAATGAAATTTTGAGTCGGTCAATTTTCTCAATTTATCTCCTGAACTACGACGAACTGGTCAGTTTAGGGGTTTTCAAAATTAATAGCTTTTTTTTATTTTAACAAAGGGCAAAATAAAAATTCAACATATTATATATATTTGAGGTTAGTTTATAATATACAAAAATATATCGGACCTCTTTTAAAATAAACTAATCCCTCTCCCTTTGGAACAGGGAGAAGGTCGACGATTGTGGCTCTGAGGGTGAACAAGTGGTGGGAAAGGTTGATGGTTGCTGGGGTTCAGGGAAGTGTGGGTGCGGTTTTAAGGGGGGAATACGAAGGGAGGGGGAAGACGAAGAGGGGGGGAGGGAATATGATGAGATTTATTAGAATTAATTGAATAGTCTAGTGGAAAAAGGTTCTTGCTAGTGACCACCAAAAGGTCTGGGTTTCGAAACTCTCATCATCGCTAATTTACAAAAAGAAAAATAAAGTAACAAATTTATCTAGCATTTAAATATATTTCTTTTATTTATAAAACAAATGTCATTAGAATAAAAATATTAGCAAATCATAAAAATGGTCAAGAAACAATAAATATAAGAAACATATAAAATTAGGGTAAATGGCTTCTGACATCACTCATATTTGGAAAAAAAAAAGCCACATAGATCACTCATATGTTCCAAAAACGCCAGTTTGATCACTAATGTTTTAAAAATCACTTATTCGGGTCACTCCATTATATTTTTGAAGGGTATTTCTATCCAAACACATTTATTACTCTCATAAACACCCAATTTAACTCTTATTACCACATTGACCCCAATCCTAACATTACAATTTTTCCTATTTCTTTTTTGATATTTTTTTCAATTTTTTCAAGATTTTATTAGTTTCTTTTTAGATTTTTTTTCGATTTCTTTTCTCGATTTCCTTTTTGATTTATTTTTCGATTTCTTTTTAATTTTTTCTCGGTTTTTTTATTTCTTTTTCTATTTTCTCTCGATTTCTTTTTTTATTTCATTTTCGGTTTTTTCTCGATAATCTTTTTCGATTTTTTCTCGGTTTTTTCGGGTTTTTTAATTTCTTTTTCAATTTTTTCTCAATTTTTTTTCTCGATTTGTTTTCTCGATTTGTTTTTTCGATTTCTTTTTTGACTGCTTTTTTGATTTCTTATATTGATTTCTTCTTTCTATAAGAAATCAAAAAGAAATAGGAAACAATTGAAAAAAAAAATTAAAAAATAAAAAAAGATAGAAAAAAAATTGAGAAAAAATAGTAAAAGAAATCCAGAAAAAATCGAAAAAGAAATTATAAAAAAAGAAAAAAAGATCATGAAAAAATCGAAAAAGAAACAAAAAAAGAAATCGAGAAAAGAAATAAAGAATAATCGAATAAGAAATCGAGAAAAAATCGAAAAGAAATTAAAAAAGAAACCGAAAAAAATCGAGAAAAAATCGAAAAAGGAATCAAAAAAGAAATCAAGAAAAGAAATCTAGAAAAAATCGAAAAAAATATCAAAACAGATATAAAAAGATTGTAATCTGAGGATTGGGGTCAATGTGTTAATAAGAGTTAAATTGGGTGCTTATGAGAGATAAAAAAATGTGTTCGGACAGAAATACCATTTAAAAATCTGATGGAGTGACCTGAATGAGTGACTTTTTAAACATTAGTGATCTAACTGACGTTTTTAAAACATGAGTGATCTAATTGGCTTTTTTTTCAAACGTAATAATGTGAGAAGCCATTTGCCCTATAAAATTATACAAAAATATTAATATACATAGAAAACTGTATTAAAATATAAAACAATCTAGAAAATAAAATTAATGATTCTTAGGGTTATTTTCTTTTGGCATAAAGTATCCACATGCTTGCGTTGAGTCTTTCAACTTTGTTTCTTTTCAAAATGGGGTCTATATTATGCTTCTTTTCAATTTGCCCCTTACTTTTCAATTTTCACCAGATTTTGAAGTCAAAATATCATGGACAAAGGTAATTTTGACTCTTACGCATGCACTTTACCTTATGTGAACTACTTAATCACTCTACTAACATTAAACATTAAAAAATAAGAAAGTGTTGCTTCAGTTTCTCTATGTAAAAATTCCTACCTTTCATCTTTAAAAGAGACATCGTTTGGAGTTAATCGAATAGCCTAGTGGAAAAGGCTCTTGTCAGTTGCCAGAAGGTTTTGGGTTTGATACTCACCTCATCACTAATTTACAAAAAAAAAAGACATCGTTTGATTCCAACCCGAAACCAAAACTTTCTCCAATTTTATGATGTCTTTATTCACTGTCGGTCATCTTTTATTTTTGTAATTTTATTTCATTTTCATTTTGCATAATAACAAAAATGAATAAAACATAGAAAGTAGACTATTATATTACACAGAAGTAGGAACTGCACAATTACAATATTCTACAAAAGTCACATAAGTTCACTAGAGTTTTGGGAGGCAACAACATTTTCATCTTCTACTCCCTAAACTTTCACCCCCTAAACTTTCATTTGCCACCTAATTCCTAGTTAATTCCTTCATACAACTATATGTACAACTACAATTACATCTCCTAACTTGCCCAACAATAATCACAATTACAATAATACAAAAAACCAACACCCATAACAAAACTTTAGTCGTCCTTTCATTCTTGTTTAGCTTCAAACTCAAAACAAAGAGGGCAAGAGGTGACACTAGATCATCAACCCACCAATGCGCAGTGACGGAACCAGGGGGCGTAGGGGGGCATGTGCCTCCTCCTGGTTTTCTAAAGTGAAAGGATAGAATATAAAAAGTATACATAAGCAAAGAAATAAGTTGGAGTAGTTGGCATAATCTCCTTGTTTTCACAAGGGAGACTAGGGATCAAATCCCTTTGTTTGCATTTTTTTGTATTTTATTCTTCTTCTTCTATCATTTTGCCTTCTCATTTTTAAACTGTACCCCCTTTATTTAATTATTTTAAATTATGCCCCCTCTTAAATTTCATCCTGGTTTCGTCCCTGCTGGCAATGCGGACTCCATTGTGTTCAAGGTGGTTCATTGTAGGATGGCGACTGTGATTTTGATTTCTGCAAATTGTGTTGGTTCAGGAGGGAGGTTTTGAAGGTTTGGCTATGGAGTAGTTGTTGATTGCGTGAAAGAAGACGAATTAAGTCGTCAGGGTGGGGAGTTGGGGATGGGATATGTGGGATTTTTTCAACTTGTTTATTAATAAATTAATTATAAAGGTAGCCCATATCTTTATTTATTATAAGTTATGGTCCAAAATATTACAGAATTTTAAAAATTGGCCTAAATCATCAAATCAATGTAACTAAACGATCGAATTTTAGTACGTTGAACACAATGGAGTCCCAAAGCTTCGACTCAGTGAACTTGGACTCAGTGAACTTGGAGGCGAGAATTGAGGTTTTGCTGGAATAGTCATCTTCTCTGATGAACTTTGTCAGACTCGACAACGTAAAAATGAAATATAACTATCAATATTTTTAGACTGATAAAATATTTAATACATATTTTGAACCACTATTCCGAAAGAGGTAGATTCGCCCTTGGAACTACTCCCAAAATTTTATGATCTTCATCCATTAATATATAATATTTCTTACTAGTGATGGCCGATGGGATATATGAATTAGAAAATATTGGAGGTAGAGATGTGGGCCTCTAGTCTGGAATGGCCCACTTGGATAAGAGTGGACAACAATCAGGAGCCCACATGCGTCATGACCCATGTAGGTTAGGGTATTCATCCACCTATCAGTCTATCACGAAGAGATGTGTATCCTTCATAGTGTGATTATCACGGATATTTTGTCCCAATAAATACCCAAGCTTCTCACTAAAACCATGTAATATTCACTTCATATCTAGTTATTCCTTAATCCTTTCGGAACCTTTGACTAACATGATTATTAGAGTGTCTATGGCAGGGGTGGTCAAGCTATGCACAGAACCACCCAAATCAAAGAAGTTAGCTAGTTTAGATGGTAATGATGTTTGATTTTCTCATGAGTTGGCTGACTTCGAATCCCGCCAACATCCACAATTTCTTTTTATATTTTATAACTGCAGCAACCATTTATTTACGGAGTATTTGTTTCATGTGGTGTTAAAGTGTATGAATCGATTTGTATACACATTTGGGAAGCTAGCTGAGTTGGTTGAGGTATGAAAGTTTATGCTAAAGGTCAATGATTGTAGTGCCCAAATAACCTTTTGCCTTGTTTTCTAATATTTCATTCATTATTTTCAGTTATCCTTTTATATTTAATTTTCTAAATAATTATCTTTTTGTAACATAATTAATTATAAATTACAGGAACCATTTCACGTGCCGTGTTTTACATTAGTATATTATTAAATACAATTTAATTATATGTCGTAATTAAACACTTTGACTATGTAACCAATATATAGAATTTAGACGGCAGACCGAATCCGAACTAATTTATTATTATAGAATTTAGTGTACCTTTATTTCCTTTCTTTGTTTAACTAGTACTCCAATTCTTTAGTTAAAATATGTTTTGAAATACTCCAATCCGGACCCATTTTCTTTAATCATTAGACAAAAAGATTCATTCTCTTTATAAAATATATATTATGGTTTTTTGTGTGTTACCACGAAGAATTAATGATAACTTGATTAAGTTTGAACAATTAATAAATGACAACTTGATTAAAGTTCAAAATTTTTACCAGGAATAATTAATATATTGTCTATTGGTTACCTTGTGTACAAACAACTAAGCTCCAAGTTGGAACATTTCTCAATAAGGTAATAACCAAAGAAATGAGAAAAAAATCCATCAAAATGGAGATGAAAACACTCAGTCTTGCTTCAATAAATCCACTGGCACAAAATTGACATACTCATCTATCGATTGGACGCAACTTCGCAGAACAACCAATACCTATAAGGACTGAAGTCACATTTGATCACACATGTTTCTCACCGTGTCATCATTTGATCACACGTGTTTCATATACTACTATGCTTGTACACCTATTATAAGGCTCAACGGGAATTTAGGCACCATTTGAGAGTCTACTTTGGGGATGATTTCCACCCGGTGATCTCACAGCTTGTTCTTCATCCCAGTCATCATCCCAACTCTCGTCCCAATTATCCGCGAATTCTGCATATGGTAATGGCTGCTTCTGAGGTTCCAATTCCAGTTCTTCATATGGAATTCCATTAAGATGTCGCGTCTTGTTTCTGAACTTGTAGCAAGCCCACATCCCTCCGATGAGCACCACTGTCCCAAACAGAATGTACGCTGCATTCACAGGGTTTGTATATCCTTTATATCGCTTCTCTAGTGGGACTACAACCCCAAGAGGGATAATGCATTCTTTACCGACTTGAATAGATGACCATTCTCTGATAGTTAATGATATATTAATCTGGTAAGACCCAATTAACAAGGTACTCATTAGACAAACATCGTCTCAATACTTTAAGGAGAATATCTTAGTTCGAAATTACAATAAATTCGGTGATTACCTTATGTACGTCATGTCTTGGTATATGTACATCGATGTAGGTATAATTGACAGGATAAAGGGTAACATTCAAGTTCAGATCACTTTCACCATCATTCCTAAGAAACAAAGTGGATCCTCTGGAGCCTGCGAAAAAGCAAGAAGAAGATACATCCTCACTTGGTTAAACAGATTAGTACCCGAAAGGCGGTTTGTTTTAGGCAACATATAACTAGCTGACTCCAGACAAAGACACATCCACGCCTTGTTTTTTACGCCAAAATCTGAAGTGCCAAATCTAAAAATATAACGCCTCAGAAGTCCGAAAAGATCTAACACAACTAAGAGTGACAGCCACAAACACACCTCAATACCTACAAACCACATAAGATCAATGTCGCCGCTGAGTTGGTCGAAAGTTTCCCTTCCAAAAAATTATCAGTCATTCTTTCCAATTACAATCATCTCGTAGCTTCCCGAGAGTTCAAATCTTAATAGTTATATGAAGCAGCGGGAAGGCAGGGGGTAGAATCGAACCAATTTTATACTGCATTCTTTTGACCATATGGTACGACTAAGCACATATTGATCCAAGTTGAGAAGTGAATCTGAGTCGGTCATTTCCATAATCAAGGTGCATAGGCGACCATGGCATGTTCATTGTTTCATTTTAATTATACACTATACACACACCAAAACAGTGTTTTATTAGGAGCGAAAGTATTATTTTGCTCCCAAACGAAACTTCTTCAATTACACTTCCAAATAGGAGGGCATAATAGTACATTCTAAAAAAAATACTCAGTACTATTCTAGTGCGTATATAACAAAATGGGCATTAGGATGATAGGTCTGTAAAATCAAGATATACCTCGTTGACCACGAATAAGTTTTCCTTTTCTAATCGAATAACACACTCACACAAATATACATACGTAGTACAACCAAGCAAAACAATTACTCGTATAAATCAGATGATAAGTATTGTTATTTACCATCAGGTGCAGCAGGAAGACAAGCAATGATCTTGTTGGTATCATCATGACACTGATATAAAACAGAAGTGTCGCAATTTTCCACAGACGAATGAACAACACTCGAAGAATCCAACTGGGGAGCAATACTAGGAGCTGGGCTCAATGAAGATAAATGAGACACCTAATCAAAAGAAAAATCATTCTAAAATTCCAACCTTATTGCAATTTCTGCATCACCATCCCTTTAATTTGGGCAATTTGAGGTATCATTCAACTTCCATTCAAATCAAAATTTCCTCCGCTCCATATACGATTGCCTACTAAAATTTATGCTTTTTGCACTAGTTATATAGATTATGTAGAGTATATCAATGTATAATAACAATATTTCATTTTGTAACGGGGAGCTGCAGTGCGCACTAGTAGAGTTCGGCTGACGCAATAGATGCAAACCACGCTAGTAAACTACAGTAGGCAAGCCAAGTGTGGCAGTTCGACCAAGAAAGTCCTCTAGGGGATCAAATTCATGACATTACAATCAGAAGCTGACATTCTCCACCAACTTGGTCACCCTCGCCGGTAATTATAGTGCTCCCTCCACTTTTCTTTTAGTTATTGTTAACTTAACTTTCTTGTTTGTAACTAATCGTCATTCTAACATAATAAATTGTAATTTTACTTTTCGAACGTAATTTTCGTGTAATTTTTTTTATTGAAATTATCAGCTACTCAATCCTATAGCTACAATCAATTGTCATTTCATATTTTCAATATAACTTTTTACTAATATTTTTATTATATATAAAAATGGCTATAACGACAACTAATATCCTTTAACTAATCAAACAGCCTAGTGGAATAGTGGAAAATACTCTTCCTAGTGAATAGAAGGTACTCGTTCGAAACTCATGAAACGAGTGAAGTAACTAAGTAAGTAGTATGTACCTTAACCAAGTTCTTGTTGGATTGATGAGCATGGGCCAATTTCCAAAAGAATTGTTTGACAGATGCATCTGATTGAGGAACAACAAGAAATAGTAGGAGAATTATAAATACCCTCCTGCAAAACATCATTCTTTTGTTTGAGAATATAGTTTATAAAACTCTTTAGATTTATGGAAAATTAAGGAGGCTTGTTGAAAAGTCGGCAAAATTGGATGAAGGAATTGAAGAAAGCCATTTGGGTTGAATGAATGATATAGTCAGAGGCAAACTCCCAACTAGAACGACAAGTTGACGGATATATAGAGAATATGGAGTCAACTCCATTTTGTTCAATTATTCCACAAATACGAATGGTGGTTTTGGATGAATTTAGAGCATTCATACTAGATTTTTCATAATTTTTTCTTAAAATTAATTTTTTATATCATTTTATTAAATTTATGAATTACTTTTAGATTTTATATAAAATCAGATTTCTTATTTAGACTCCTCAAATTAATATTTTAGGCTCAATTTTGAAAACAAATTCAAATTATTTAAATGTTAAAGATAAAATTAAATTATTTCAATAAGAAGATGAAAATAATAAAATTTAAAAAAAATTAATCATTAGTATTTTATTTGAAAAAAAGAAGATGAAAAAAATAAAATTTGAAATAAATTTATATTTTTAAGCTCCAATATAAATTTTAGTTTTAATATAAAATTAATTAATAATTAGTATAATTTTATTTGAAAAAAAAAGATGAAAATAATAAAACTTGAAGTGAAATGACAAAACATGATGTAACAAAAAAGAATTGGGAGTTTGAAGGGAGTCCTCATATTTGCACTAAAGAATAGAGGAGTGTAAAAAAAAACTATAGGTCCTATTTGATATAGGGAATCTGAAAATGAGTTCTTTTATATTGTATTTACAACCTTCCCTGCTATAAATGCTAAGAAAGAATTTGAGGATGCTACTACAAATGCTCTTAGGTGAGATAAACTTTTAAGTTTAATTTACGTAAGGAGAATATAGGATAATGTATGTTAAACTATTATAATTATCGTGTGAATATCATTATTTTTAACTGGATAAATTAATATAAAATTATAATTTGAAAAGTATAATTCTATAATTTTAAACGACTAAATCATAGGCGGAGCTAGATAATAACAAGGGTATTTATATGAATACCTAACAAAAGTTAGAAGTGTCCCAGTGATAGTAGTCTCACTTAATATGAAAAAGGTCTAATGTTCGAAATCTCCATATATTGTCCCCATACAATTTTTATTTTTAGTAGTCCATATATATTTCAACTTTCAAATCTAATTAGATTAACTATTTCTCATGTATTAATTTATAATTATATTTGATTACTAGCTTAATTAATAAGTCGTATAAGGGAGATAAATTATTTATTCTAATATTAATGTTTTAATTATTTTATTAAATATATAATATAATTATTTATATAATTAACTTAATTAGTGATCAGTTGTTAATTATATATATATATATATATATATATATATATATATATTTCATTGTTAGGATATATAAGTATTTTAAGTCGAAAGAGAGATTTGAGGATTCAAGTGTAACTACTACTTCAAGTAATATACAATCTGCACATGCCTTTCAATCCCCGATAAAGTTGAATTTCAATTGTCATTTGATTTTGTTAATTATATTCATAACCTTTAAAAAATCGTTGAACAATTTTATATATTATCATTAACTAAAATTTTTATAATTGATGTTGTAATGAAGCCCATAAAAAAATATGGATCCGCCCCTGATTGAACTTCATTTTTATCATTCTCCTTATTTATACATAAAACAGGAAACGTCATTTTTAAATTGACTATGTTTCTAAACTAAACGTGATTAAAATAAATAAAAATGTAAACAAGAAATAAACATGTTCAACAAAAAGAAAGTGACAAGACATCAACCATCAATTATGTTTCACTTTTTTCACCATTCACTCATTGATTACGTTTACAAATTCAAATTAAATGCCGTTTTTATTTATTTTAGTCACAAGACAAACTAGTTATTTCACATCTAAGTCCACAACAGTTGACTTTATGTTTACCTTAATCTTTCACTCTCTCCAGCCTGGGACGACGTCGTTTCCAAATTCTTCAACCCTAATTTCATCCCCAATTTCCTCAAAAAACTGAATGAAATTCTCCTAAATTAAGGAAAAATCAATCTCCTAATTGGACAATAATATTGAAGTATAGTCAGCAAAGATTCTCACCTAATGAGTTCTCAAGAAATTGCCTTATTACAAGCTCAATCGATCAACAATCAAAGGGCAATTAATCATTTCGATTCGGCCTCGAGTACTTTCAGTGATGAAGGGTCTGATGATGATGATAATGCTGCAATTTATAGTAGGGATAGTCATGATGGTAAGAAGCATACTTCTAAACTTGGTAAGTACAATTTTTTGGTTTCGCTTCAATCATAATTATCATGTTGCTGCAGTTAAGAATACTAGCATTTCATAGGAGCTTCGAAAGGAAGTCTTCGTTCGCTTGTTAGATCAACTGTAATTTGATCATGTGATGTGACTATTAGTTAAATAGCATATGTACTGTTGATCATTGACTGAAAGTATATTACGAACTTATTCTTTGATCAATCATCTCCTTAATTTCCTTAAAATCCTTGAATTCCATGTCTCCTTGTTCAGTTGTTAAAAGTCACATGTGTTCGGAATTGGATCCCAACAACCCTGAATAAAGAACCTCGTAGTTTAGTTTAAGTGTTGATATCATTGTTAATTGTGTTTTCTTTCATTTTTTAATGAAGTGTTATTTCTTATGCTTGAATTGAATTTTCGGAACTCTACCAGAATTCTAAGCTTCAAAATGTTCCATTCGATAAATATTTATAAAAATGTTTGAGTTCAAAATTAAAAGTCAAATTTGAAACTGAACAATATGTTAGGAATGGAGGAAGTAATTAATTAGGGACTCGAATATTTGATTGAAGTGTAAGATGAATCTATTGATAGATTCTGATATTTATTTGGGGATTTATTTCAAATAGGGTGGAAAGAAAGTAATCTAATAGTAGTGCCAAGTGGAAATGAGAGGAGTAGTCGTGATTTGAGAGATGCAGTGACAGTAGCAGAATTAGGAGGGGAGAGTCGGTATACTCAATCTTCGAGGAGAGCAGAGGGGTCGAATGGAGGTCATGAGGATATAGTGGCTGAGGAGGGTATTGGACTTGGTGGAACAAAGGAGGCATCACATGTGACTGAACCTGTGGAGTCTTTGAGGGCAATTCTCTCAGATCCTTTGACGTGAGTACTTTCATAATTCGTAACTATTTTATTATATATTTTAGATATTGTTTAGGCTATAATTTCATGCCTTGTGAAAATGAAATGTAATATGTAGGGATCAGGCTCTGAATTGAATGGTCGTTAATAACGCTTATTTGACATTTTAATGATTTGTTCTATGGTTTAAGTGAGATATGTTGCGGCTTGAAATAATTATCTTTATTTTGATGTATTATGCAATTAAAAATAATTAGAGATACAAAGACACAAGGTTGTAGTTTATCTTCATCAACTCGTACTACTTTCCAACTTCTAATTACATCTATGTTCTCTACTTTTCGTACTCATATAAATTAGTATTTCTTGACCAACTTATGTTATTTCTGCTTTCTAATTATATATGTCGCTAAATCAATATAATATTCTTTATTAAAGTAATGACCAATCACAGAAGCGCATGTGACTATGACCAGCAGTTAGTAGTCTACTGTATCAACAGAAAGACATGGGGAGCCAATCTAAGGTGGAATGAGTCTAAGCATATGACATGTAAGACACTAAAAAGAGAATTATCCTACGATTTTTTTAAGCCGTTGAGTTGTTCAAAAGTAGAAAAGAGAATATTTGCACAGAGAAAGTAGATTGCAAATAGTTACCAAATTTTCGAATTCTAGCCAGATATTTAAACTTTTCCGTCTTTGGTTTATGAAGTAATATATTTCTTCCTTATGAAGGCGCCATGATGCTTTCTACACCTGATTATTATCATATGTGCACTCTTTTTAAGGGGTGAGCATGGGTTAAACTAGTTTACTGGGACCATCTCTGAACATAGCATATCTTTACAGAATGGCTTGATCACTTACTAGACGTGCTATATTTTACAGAGGTGTGCTTATGGATGACGCTATGATACTGCCATGCGGTCACTCTTTTAGTAATGGTGGACTGAAACACGTGTTTAGCATGGTGAGATTAATTATCCTCTTGTTTAGTTTCATACTTATGCATTTGAAGAATAACTTGAATTCCTACATGTAGTCATCAATGTTATAGTTATAGAACATTATTAGTAAAGCTCACGCACTCCAGATGTGATGTTAAGAACTGTCTTGGATCTATATTGTAGATGTAGTCCTGAGTTTATTTGGTGAATTTGATTTTTGGGAAATTACATTTACTAAAGAGAGTAAAACCATATAATAAGAATTTTCATTCCTGTATTTGGATTTATTACTGTTATTGCTAATTTTAATACCAATCCAGGTGATGCACGTTTTAGATAACTACATGTGTTTTTTATAGGAATCTGCTTGCTCAATTTGTCCATATATATGCAGTCATGTGCTCATTACTTCTGGAATTTGTTCATATGTATCTTTGTAATCTACAATGACGCGGTTTAGGCAGAGAGCCATCTTTTCTTTGGTGCAATGGCATCGTTTTTTGTATAAACACTTGCTCCACTTAGTTATATTGTTCTGATCACTTTATGCAACCACTTTCAGAAAGCATGTTGTACATGTTTGCATGGTGTCATTGAAGACTCTGCCTCTCCGAATCTTCGTAAGTGGATTTGCCGCTAATGTGATATGGAAAACAGTATTCATCTATTACTATTGACTGCATTAGATGTAGTTCTAGTTGCCTGCTGCAGCGAACAAGTCTTTATACCGTAATTTGGCTGATCACTTGTTAATGTCAGTTACAAGTTATGTGAGATAACGTTCTGTTGATAATGTTTATAAATTCTGTCCCCAAAGGATATTTTATAGACAATATAGTCCGCTATTTCCTATCTGTGTAAAGGATACGACTTGTATAATACTTAGCATATTCTAGTCTACCTACTTAAGGTGATTTTTCAGTAGTGCGAAGTATTCGGCTAAATGGTAATTTTAACAGAATTTCATCCCTATTCTTGATATTTTTTTCTGTGGTATGCCTTTTGCGAAACTTCTGCAGTACTAAGAGCAGTTGTACAAGCATTTCGTCGAGAAGAAGAGTTGCATTTAAGCCGTGCATCGAAACGAAGGAGAGAGAAATATGGCCAGGTTAGTTTTCATTTGGAAATTGCAGATTCTCAACAAAAAGGTTTCTTGCCGAGGCTCTAACCAAATGTCTTACTAGCCTCTCATCCTTTCCCATCCCTAAATAGACTATATTATCTGACCAAATTTTAGACTTCCATCGTATAGGAAAAGAGCTGTTATGGTGACACGGCACCCTTGGACCAATCCAGAAGAAAAGGTGTTCAATTTCCTTTTGCTTTGACGGACCGGGTTATTATAAAGGTATCCCAAAGGGAATTTCCTTTCTCTATGAGCATTATTTGTGAAAGCGTTATAACTGAACTCTACTGACTAGCCAACGAATAGCAGGGCAACAAGAGGACACCACCACGTTTTGTTGGGCGAGAAGCCACTGTTGTAAATCAATGTTTGAATGGATGGTAAGCGAACTTTTGAAAGGAAAAGAAAAGGGTCAGTCAAATGCTATTACAATTTGCACTGATAGCAAAACTGAGATTCAGTATGAATAATTTGAATCATACTATATGATGGAGGCTAAATTACATAACTAATGCAATATAGAAGGTTCAAAACAATATAGAGGGTGATAAGTGGCAAAAATGTAAACCTTGAACACAGCGCCACCCGCACTCCCCTTCTCTTTCACATCCACCTATGAATTTATCATTTATCATTCTGTGCGGTGCTCTCACAACGAGGAAGCCTCAAAGTCATACCAACAGACAACTTGAATCTGTATATTTGTTACTACTTTTTCTTTCAATTTATTTTCTGTTCAAGCAATTATCATTTACTAACAGGTTCATGCTGCTTTATTTCTTTGGCTAATACTACAGGTATGTCGTGAAAACTGTGGACAACTCAGAACAGGTGAAGTTGCAATATCGTTCGCTTGCTAAAGTTCCAGATGCTCAGTGCTCAAAGCCAACATAATAGAAAATGGCAATCAAACATCTAGAGATTGTGATTGTGAATGTACTGCTCCAGCATACATTATATTTGTCCATATTAAAATTGTAGCTTTTAGAAAAGAGTAGTGGTATTCTGGTACAGTACATAGTATGTGGTGTAATTGTCTCTCTTCTAGCGTATGAAGCTGAGAAGGCAGATTATGTAGCCATAACCGGTGACCACGATACTTGCTGGACTGCTAGTGAATGGAATGGAGGTGCTTCTTCATGTAGATAAGAGATGTCCATGCAAGGATGTCATAAAGAAAAGGTCCTCGAGGATTCTGTATACAAGCAAGAGCTAAAGATATCGCTGTAGGCGTGAGAAGTTGAGGGAGAGCGAATGTGAATGAGAATAGGAAATAGAATGTTATTGTGTGAATCTTTTCCTTATTATGTATCCCAAGCCCTTTGATAACCTAGGTCATTTGCAGAGTAAAGTAATAAAACTACATTTAACTACAGCTGTGCAGGAGCCAAGATAGATTGAACAACTCGTTCGATTGAGTTTAAGTGAATCGAGGCTCGAGCTGAGCTATGGCCGTATCTCTAAGCTCGATAGGTTAGTGAGCTAGCTCAATAGCTTGGTTTGTTATGATTATATATAGTTAAACTAATACTTTCCATCTTATATATTGTATATATATGTGATAATTTTTCAGGTGAAATTGTACGTTTAATACTCTTATATGAATTTTCAAATTGTATCTAACTATATTATATTTACTTTTTTATGCGATAAATTATATTTTATATTTTTACTAAATGGATTAAATTAAGCATCGGAATTAGGCATTAGTAAAGTGAGTACGACATAGTTTCACCTTGTGCTAAATTATAGAAGATCTCCTTTAAGATCAAACAATTCCATCGAAGAAACTTATAATATCGTAGCTGCTCATGGTTATTTTGGTCGATTGATCTTCCAATATGCGAGTTTCAACAACTCTCGTTCATTACACTTCTTCTTAGCTGCTTGGCATGTAGTAGGTATCTGGTTCACTGCGTACGGTATCAGCACTATGGTTGAAAATGAAATCGGATCAAGTATGATTTGGCGATCAGAACATATATGGATAGAACTAATAAGGGGATCTCGAAAAATAAGTAATTTCCGCTGGGCTTTTATCCTTTTTTTTAGGTTCGTTAGGATTCTTATTTGTTGGAATATCCAGTTATCTTGGTAGAAATTTGATATCTTTTTTTCCATCCCAGCAAATCGTTAACTCGGTAAACTAATAGTTAGCCGACCTGAGGCTTGAGCTCGACAATTGCCAGAGCCGAAATAAAATTACTCTAACTCAGACTATTTTATTAGATAACACTCCCTCCGTCCCTAAATGTAATAACCATTTACATAAAATAGAAATCCCTCTTATGGTATCCATTTTACCAAATTAAGTAAAAAGCATGGAGGAAAAATTATGATTAGGAGACAAATTTTAATTTTTATTACACTTTGTGCAAAAGTAAATAGATGTTAGATTAAGAGATGGACGGAGTAATAGCTTGGTCTAGCCCGAGCCCCACCTCATGCTATTTTATTAAATAATAATAGCTTGGTCTATCCGGAGCCTCACCTCTTAAATAATACTCTCTCCAATTCAAATTATATGTCTGTTTTTTTTCGTATCTATATTAAATTAGCAATAACTAATTATTTATATTATAAAAAATTATAGCAATTTACTTTTATGAAAATACTCTTAAATATAAATTTATCGATATTAATTTTATATTTTTTTGGACTAAATAATACTCCCTCCGTTTCTTTTTATTTGATTGTTTGAGCATTTTTTCTATGTTTCTTTTTATTTGATTGTTTACAATTTCAATGCACTTTTTACAATCCCCATGCACCTTTTTATAATTTCAATGCACCTTTTTACAATTCCAATACACATTTTTACAATCCCAATGTAATTTTTCACAATCTCTTAATAAAGTACTTTTTCCCCAAACAATCAAATAAAAAGAAACGGAGGGAGTAATATATAATTGATGGTCAAAGTTGGTCATGCAGAAATAAAAACGTCATTTAATTTGAATTGGAAGGAGTAGTCCTATCCCAAGAATCAGGGAAGGATCCTCCCTATAGACACCAGCTTTGAGCTTCCAAAACTTTTTGAATCAACCTAAGTGGGAGGCTAAAAGAAAGCAGATGATATGATTGACTAAGCAACATCCTTTCGAAGATATCTTTCTAACTGAAGAGTCTAAGCATACATTATACACATTATATTTTCAATGTTTTCATCAAAATCTTCTCGTTACTTTGACAAGTTTGGATCTAGTTCCTTTAGTGGCTATAACTAGACGTGTTAACCGGCCTGTTAAGGGATGGCCTGGCCCCCTCGGATATGGGATGGGCCCAGTCATTCTGGGCAGGCTTGGGCCCTTAAGGTTTTGTAGGCTCTATTTGGCTAATGCCCCATTTATAGACAGGTTTACCAGGCCTACACGGTGCCCTGTTTCCCAGATTATTAATACCTTACTTGACAGTTGACATGCATAGTAATTATTAATTAATAAATGTAAATATTTTAAGGAAATTTATAGAAAGACATGGATCATCATCTATGTTTTATCCTGGACCCATTTCGGTCACTCATGTATGAAATGTCCTCATTCGCTCACTCATGAACAAAAAAGTGAATCTTTCTCTACAACCTTATATTTAATCATTAATATCATCGTTAATTTAGCCATGTGCTAATCACATGATTCTTGTTGGGGTAAATATAAAATTTAATCATGAAGCTCTTGCTTGTTGTTTGTTGTCTACTTTGGGAGCCTTCACTGCCCCGCTCTGCCACTTCCCTTCTCTCATCCGGTCCACGAGGCCGTACTGAAGGAGGTGGCTATCTAATAGGAGTCATTTCGGTTGTATGCCACGAGGTCCTTATGGACAAGGGGACAAGTGATTCATCTCTTTTGGGCGCAGGCAACCCTCTACCATCTATCACATTGCATTCCATCGCCTCGTATTGTACTGTACCGTATCAGAGCAGATAGATCTATTCAGTAAAATAAAGGGAGAAACCTCTAATTCACTATTTTTGCCAATATTGATTGGGATCCCCATTCACTCCTACAATCCCGTAACTACAGTCCCTTCCTATCTACTTGGTAATGGTCTAGGGAGCACAGTTGCTAGAGCACGGATAAATGAAGAGTAATGATTTCAACAAGCACAGCTAGACGGACTACTATAGTGAGTCTAGTGACTACTAGAGTAGAATTGAGTCAAAGGGTATGGTATAACGGCCTTTCCGAGCAAGCCTCTAGGATCTCCTGTAAACCCTCATGATGTGGTAAAGGGATGATATTAGGGGAAGCAGTGAGTGGAGATTCCCTATTGAGAGCCAGATGAAAGGAGACCCTCACGTCCGGTTCCGAAGGTGGGGATATCCCGATCCTACAATATCTAATTATTTTAATTCTTTATTCATTAAATTATAATTAAATAGACTAAATTCCTTGTCGGAATTAGGTGTTAGTCAAGTGAGCCAAGCTCGGTTTAGTTTTATCTCAACTCGATAAATCAAATAGTTAGCCGAACCAATCCTTGAGCTCGACAATTGGTCACAAAAAGTATTTATGTAAAGAACATGAATTGTTAAAAGTACTTTATAAATTCAAACATGAATAATCTAATATGTTCTTAAATAAACATGAGCAATCAACCAAGTTCATTATAAAAACATGCTACATTTGGTGAAACTTGAATTTACTACAGATGGAACAACAATTCCAATTCATTTTAGTAGTGCCCTCCTTAACATCAGAAATTACTGAAGTAAATGTTGAAACTCTAGAATCTATTACAAGTTTACAACCAAGTTCTTCAACTTTCATGTTACAATTTTTACCTGATGGACAATGTGTCCAATATATAATCTGAAATTGGATACAACTATATGTGTAGAGTATACACAAGGGATTATTCATGCAACAAGTAACAGTGTTCATGTTGAACGGACTAGCTTAATATCATCTTAAAACCACATTTCGTCATATCTGAGATTTCATTTTACGTAGCTTGACTCACAATGACTCTGGACAAGTCAAAGATGGATCTGTTGCAGATTAGTTAGAGCGGTTAGCAACGCGGAAAATTTTCCATTGAAGATAAGAAGTTGCAGGTGGAATATATTGAAGCTGCTGCAGCTCTAATAGACAAGTCTCTGTCCAGTGTATCAGCCTTCTGCGACCTGCAAGGTTGTTAAGGTACAAGTAAAGTGAGATGTACTCAACCTCAGAAGTGAAGTGTACGGCTTTGTAATATACAGAGAACTAGCTGTTTACATAACAAGATATGCTCCACAGAAATGCATCATTATGAAATTTCTGTTAATAATTTGAGCGATTGAACATTATATTTGATTACATTACGAGTACTCACCTGCATTTCATGTCTACGCTGTCTATATGTTTCAACCCCGTAGCTGTGTTAAAATTGAACAAGCTAATATCACAGTGAAGCTGCATTTGTTTAACTTGACATAGCCAATTTTCCTGAAAAGATTATGCAGAAAGCAGTTTTCAGTTTGCCTTCAAATAAGATGACAGAAAACCGCAAAGTGCATATCACAATACATACTTTCTTCAACATGCCTCTAACTGGGTTATATGCATGGAACTTCACATATTTCATTTTTGTTATGGTACATAATAAACGTAAAGATCTATAGATACGGAGATGAAATAACCAAATGGAAGCACTATGATTAAAGATGTCTCAATCCAAGATTTAGCCTACGTATGCCTGTGATATGTTATTTCTGTATTTCTTTCTGATAAGTAAGCTTTGAACATGTTACAAAACTGTGAGCTTACAATATCTTTACCAAGCTAAGGGGGATAATATCCCAATCAGATGTCTACACTGTACACTCTCGACATGTCATTTGAGTTTCTACTTTTCCTATCATAGTTCTGTGTCGTGTATCGAATCCAGCAACATAATTTCAGACTTTCAGTAATAATTCATAAAGTGTAGTATGCTGTTCTATTGTATAATTATTTCTTTTTTACCAAAAACGTTATCAAGTAAAAGTTATGGTACTGCAACTCACTAGTCTTTTTTCTTCTTCTGATAGTGATTTGTCCATCTGGTGGAACAATGAACCCCATTTTGTACGATGAATTTCACCGTTTGCATTGTCGAAGTGGCTGAAAGAACTTACGGATGTAGAAAAATCATTCTCTGGGGTAGATGGAAATTCTCTCGACAGGACAGATGGTAATTCTGTATGAATTACTTCACGAACTCTCTTCTTACTATGATGAAGTGCTACAATAGGAACATAAGAGAACATTAAAGATCTCTCATTCAGAATTTTATTGCAAGCAATCATAATAATGGAGCATTACCTGCAAGGCGGCCCTTAACATCTTGGTGCAGAAGTTCCAACCACTGGGAAGCAACATTTGCAGCTGCAAGTGGAAGATGCAAATTTTTGTTGTTACGACTCAGAATGAAGATGTATCATATTTATACCAAGGACACATTTGATATATACGCAGTCAGTTACACTTGCATAATTTGATGTAGACTTTTTTTTCATAATACAACGATAAAAAAGAACAATCCACAGTGATAAACACTAGCGCACACTCATTCAGATAAGAAACAAGGTTCAGAACATTATATGCATTATGCAGCAGCTCACACATACAGAATTACATATTCGAGGAGAAATGACTAACCATTGATAGAAAGGGAATTAACACTGGTCTCATTGGTGGAGTCTTCATTTGACAAAGAACTAATATTTTCGGATTTCTCTCTGCTAGATGATGACAAATTTAATTCAAACACACCACCGTTAAACAAAGAGTTAAGCTGCGAAGAATCAGTGACGACTCCATCAATTTGTGGCTCTATCATGAATGAGGGACCGTCCCCCCTACCGAGGTTTGAAGTCTTGGAGACTGATCTGTTAGTTGATATCGGATACCCCTTCATCTGATAGCTTAAATGAGGTTCCACAAATTGACGTACCTGACTGGATTTATATTCTCCTGGATTGTTCATAAACGTTTCATACTTCTGGTAGCCAAACTCTTTTGTTATACATTTTGTTTGACTTCCAGGCTTGCTGACAGCATGACAACTTTCGTTTTGTTCAGATTTCACGAGAGCGTCTATAATAGAATGAACCTGCTTGCTGTTTCTTACATGATTTATGATACCTAGGTTAAGACCATTGAGCAGACCGCTAGGTGCCGTTATCTTGGCGAACTTACCAACCTGTTCCCTCTTGGCAATCTCTATTTTTTTCTTCGTCATTCGATTTGTTTTGGCTTTCTTGCCTATTTTCCTTGGTATTGACACACAACCATGGGATGATGAAAGGAACCCGTTTTTCTTCATCTCATTCCACACTTTCAATGGATCACTCTCTTCTAGTGGCCCCATAGAGCTTGCACACTCAGAATCGTCTTTCAAATGGTCAAAATTCTTGCAAGGATGAAAACCATCCTTGTTAATTGAACTAGAAACATCTTCTGCATTAAGATCTAAGCTAAACACCTTTGACTTCGTAGCAATTTCACACTCGCCCTCTCGATTCCTAAATGCAGAAAAATGAGTGTTGAGATCACGTCCTATAGGAACCGCATCTACCATAGGCGTTGCAGCCTCTTCTCCCATTCTCCCTGGCGTAAGAAACATTAGAACACAATCATTTAATTTTCAACTGCGTATAGATATGTCATTGTTACAGTAGAGAACATTACTCTATCCACCTCCAAATTCATTTAAAGAGATGGATATTGCAACAAAAACCAGTGATGAATCCAAATGAGGGGGTTATACAAACCACTAGGGTTAGCCTAGCGGCCATGGGTATCACCCGCAATAACTAGGGCCTCAGAGTTCGAGTCATTGCAATGACAAAGGCCGAACTTTATAGAAATTAAAAGCCACAGGCTTGTACAGTTAATCCCAGTTCCATTAACTCCATAAGATCTAACTATAAGAACATTTTAACAACTACAAGTTATATATTTAAAGCCGAATAATATTGCAAGAAAACCAGACTTATCTGCATCGACAACTAGAATTGAAACAAACCCAAATTAACTAGCCCAATAAAAATATAAATCAAACCAAATAAAAATGAGTAAACATATTAAAATAAATGCACCAAAAGAAAAGTTAAACTTCAAAAATCATATATTCGTACCTTGATAGCTTGTTAGCAACTGTATCTAGCTTTATATATCAAATTCAATTTCAAGATTCTCAGCAACTGTTTTCTAATGCAAAGAATCTTAATGGTCACAAGATATTACTCGGAATAACGAAGTATCAAGATCGAGTCCTTGCAACGACAATCCCCTGCTTTCTTTGAAGGCAAAGAAATGAGAAAATCAAGAAAACGAAAGGGAATCTAAAACCCCAAAACGCTGAAAATCAACCTCCTCAAACAGAAACTGAGACAAGGGGGCATTGACAAACTATATATAGCCACTGAATAAGAATACCCAAAATCGTAAATTGAAGTTTGAAATTCAAAATGGTCTTAATAAATAAAATAGAAGTATTGAAAAGGGTATAAAGAGAAAGTAGAAATAAGAAATTTTCCGACAAAATTGTGACTTGTGAGATGTGTGTAAGAGATAGTGAAGTTGAATATTATAGGGTTAATGGTTTTGAAACTGATCCGTTATACACATCCAAATAGTGGGTTACTGTAGTATAAAATGATTATTCTGTCCTTTCTTTTATTTAAAAGTGTAGTAGGTGAGAAAATTAAATGAGGGATAAAATAGTCATTTAGTGCTATAATAACCCACTATCTGGGTGTGTATAGTGATATTGGTAATTAGTGTTGGTAATAATTTATTCTACTTTACCGATAATTTAATAATCTCGTGATATTGGACTCGAACTTTGGTCACGGACAAACTTTTGGTTTCGTTCTTCAATTTTTCACTTTCCTTCATTACAATTGTCATGATTACTTTTGACAAAGGAGGAGTAATTTGTTCTGGTTTGATTAGTGTGTCAGTGTGTGAGGGCTAGTAATTTATGATTTTTGATTAAGAATTGATTTTGGCGGGAGGGGGAGAGAGGGTATATTGGGGTTTCAAATTCAAAAGAAATGGAGGGGTGGTTGGATCGAGGGAATATTGCCGCCTTGCACTCACATTTTGGCATTTGGATCGCACACACTGTAGGTCCCCGCTCTACACAACGCTCCCCCCCCCCCCCCCCCCCCCCCCCCAGTTTCATTTGAATCAAAAGATTGATTTTAATTTTTTTTTCATTCAATATATCTAAATATATATTATTTGTTTTTTAAAATATTTGATACCATTATTTTGGGTTTTGGATCTTCCAAATTATTCCCGCATGAGATCCGGACCCATTTTTTCTGATCCTTCGAGAAAAAGATTCATTCTCTTCATAAAAAATAGGAGGTAAAACCAATAAAGATTTCTTTTTCGATTCATCCCTGGAGTTGAATACCTCATTCAAGAATTACTTTTGATCCAATCCGTAGGAATCAATAGAAAAGGCAAATCCCTTATGATACGCCAGATCCGGCTCGATTATTGATAGAGTGAATAGATCTGCCATTTCTTGAAATCTCTCTTCTGATTCAAAATCGCATAGGTCCGGTATTATTTCGTAAAATCATTTGTAATTAGGGTGCACCTGATATTATTCAAGGTGATTACTTGATCTATCAAAACTATGTGTAGCTTAGTTGGTAACTAATAATTTGTTACTAGTATAAAAAAAGAATAAATTTTTAATGTATATTTTGAACCATCATGACAAAGACAAAGTCACTAGATCAACCCATGTTTACAATGCACTTGTTGAATAAATAGGTGTAGTTGAGAGAGTGCAATGGAGAACTAAGAGCACTCTCATCAGTCTCCCAATAATTTCCCTATAATATATTTTTAATTGTCAATAATTTTATTAACTGTTCAATACACCTTGTATATATATATATTCACCATTTTGTACTGTGTGAAAAATATTTTTGGAAGTTAGTGTAGTATAGGTGAGCTGATAAAGTACATTATTTTATGTTATTAATTTTTTACTCTCTAAAATAACTTTTAAGGAATTGATGTGAGTGCTCCAAAGATATTGTTGAATCCATGCTTACTAAATCCATAAAACTATTTCCTCAAGATTGTTTTCCAAGACATTGATTTCTGTCTAAAATGCCCTACCGAACATGAAACTGACGTTGGAAAGTACAATGGATGATCTTTTCATGCGTTTGAATTTTTAAAATCCGATCAACGGAATTGACATTAAGTTGCTAAACTAACACCAACTCCATACGTTAAAAGTCATTATTAAATAAATTATTACGCCCATTTCATTTAATAAAACTATACAAAAATGAATCCAGACTAATATACATCAAGTACTATGTTTCAAAGAATAATCAGCAAATCAAAAAATCAATCACCATTATGAAGTGTTATAGTGATCATGTACATAACGATTAACAATCTTTACGTTCTATGATTATGAAATCTCATGTGATAATTAATCATTTTATTCTTTGATGATGTTGAACTTTTCTAAAACATCATAAATTAATACGGAGTACAATTTATTAGTATATTTAGTAAATATAATACAATATAATATAATGTTTACACAAGATATTAATATATTGAAAATTTGAGAACCAACACACCATATAATGGACTAGTTGAATACCCAATGTATGGAATTAGCATTGAGTTTCTAAACTAACGCTCGTTCCATATGTTTGGGTGTAATTATTAATCATAACTTCGAAATTAATAATTACACCCATTTTATTTAATAAAATTATACATAAAAAATTAATATACATCATGTACTATATAATTTTGAAGAATAATAAGCACCTAAAAAATCAATCACCATGTATCATTCACAGTTGTCCTACATGTATAACAACTATCAATTCTTTACATTATATAATTATGAGATCTTGTGTGATAATTAATCAGCCTATTCTCTTATGACATTGAACTTTTGTGAAACATCAAAAATTAATACACTCTATTATTATATTCAATAAATATAATATAATGTAATATTTACAAAAGTTACTAATATATTGAAAATTTAAGAACCAACACACCAAATAATGGACTAGTGGAATACCCAACGTATGGAATTGGCATTGAGTTTCTAAACTAACGCCAGCATGATAGGGTGGGTTGTAATTGTTAACTATAACTTAGAGTATTATTATTTCACTTAATAAAATTATAAAAAGTGAATTCAATTTAATATGCACTCTGTACTATATAGTGTCGATAAATAATACTCTCTCCATCCCTTAATGTTTGTCCATTTTTCCTTTTTTGGAAATCCCAAAATTGGGTAGCTTTTAGTCCAAAATTTTGGAGGGAAAATTGAAAATGTGAGATGAATTTAAAATTTTCTAAAACTTTGTGCAAAAAGAAATGAGACAAACAAATTGGGATGGAGGGAGTAAGTAATTAAAAAAACTGGTCAACATGTATCATACAAAGCGTTGTCGTGACCACGTATATTAGCGAGCCTCCTGCCTCAGTATCAGCCAAACCCAACTATAGTCTTTGCTGCGGATATTGAAACGGAAATAAATAGGAAGGTACATGAAGAACTGACAAGAAGAGCCCCACCAAACAGATACCCACATGAAAGCCAGTCCTTGAGACATACCCACAATGAAACTCATCATGAAGATGATTATGAAGGGTCACACAACCCTGGACATGACGAACATTTGAGGGTTGAGAGACCGACAGGTCCACACCACCTCCAAGAGCAGCCTAGCCCACGCTTCAACAAAATTATTATGAAGCTGAGAAGTTATCACGCCTACAGCATCTCGATGAGAGTTGCCTACATCTCAAGATGCGATATTTGCAAAGAAATGCAAGAGTATATGGACAATCTCAAAAAGTTCATCAGTGGAAGATACCTGCAAGATTGACACAACATCCATTTGGTGCCACAAACAATAATGTCATTCTCGGCACGTTTGGAGGCGAAAGAGAACCCGTTGGGCTACGTTTTTCCACAACTTACTCAGTATGATGGCACAGAGGCGGAACTCGATGATATAGAGGTCCCACATGAGGAACATCTTATGATAGTTTCTCTCATAGGGATTATGGTTGTAGACAGAATGTTGGTTGACATAAGAAGTTCTTGTGATATCCTTTATTTGTCAGCCTATGATCAACTAAACCTCCCAATGAGTAGACTTCAGCCATTGAACATCGACCTGACCGGTTTTACTGGCCACTCCATCAGTCCTATAGGAATGACTGCCTTCCCCGTAGCATTTGGCAACTAAAACAAATGGTCTTAGTGATAATGAAATTCACAATTGCGTAAATACAAGACCCAACATGCAATGACATTACTGGAACACCTACACTCTTAGCATTATAAGTAGTTTTGTTTTCACTACATTTGAGAATCAAGTTTCCAACCCCTAGTATAGGGAAAATGTGCGGAAATCAGAAGAAAGCAAGGATATGCTACTTAACATCGATTCCTACTTAAAATCAAGTTTCTTGTTACTGGACCATTCAAAGTCAATGGTGTACCTTTAAAACGTGTCAATCAGGCCTATGTTATTGCAACTTCAACAAAGGTTGGCATTGCCTCTATCAATGTGAGCAAGTTTGATGACAAGTACTTCGCTAAGAAAGTTGAAAAGAAGAAGACGAAAGGAGAAGGCAAGTTCTTTGAAACCAATAATGAGAAGAAGAATGGCCTCCCTGCCGAGAAAAAAGATGATCAGAAGATTGTGGGCGCTTCCTTAATTAAAGCCATTGAATGTACTAGAACTCAAGACCTATTTGGGAGCCAGATTTCTTCTCAAGTCTGGGACGAAACCTCATGAGCATGTATTCTAAATCCAGCAATATGCATTTCTTAGATCAAATTTTGTTATGGATTTTTCAGCCTTTTGGTATTGACATTTACTCTTGTGTTTGTACTTTGAGACACTTTAAGTTTGATCTTGTTCCATGTTGTTCGAGTTGCTGCAAAAAGAAAAAGAAAAAGGACCGAAACGAGGCAGAGATGAATGCAACCAAATAAAAAAAGTTGATCAAGAAGAACAAAATAACTCGCCAATTGAACACGCAAGTGTAAAAACATATGCTCAGCACGAAGAAGTGGTAATTATCCCCTTCAAACTCACGAACGCAACAAAAACTTTTCGCATAGGCACAAAATTGGAGGAAGAGAACCGCCAAAGTTTAAATCAAACTCATCAAAGGGTATGATGACGTGTTTTCTTGGGGCCCAGGGGATATGTCAGGAGTAGACCCCAACGCAGCAATGCACAACCTACATGTTGATCCATTGTATGTGTCATTGAAATAAAAGAAGCGCACATTCAATGAGGAAAATAATTAAGCCATAATAGCATAATTCATGTGAATAGTATGAATGGATAAAAGTACCTCTTTAAAAACTTAAAAAAGAAGCATAATCAACCAAAAAAACGATTGAGTAACTAAAAACATACTCCCTCCGTTTCTTTTTATTTGATTGTTTGAGCTTTTTTCCATGTTTCTTTTTATTTGATTGTTTACAATTCCAATACAACTTTTTACAATTCCAATGCACCTTTTTACAATTCCAATACACCTTTTTACAATTCCAATGTAATTTTTCACAATCTCTTAATAAAGTATTTTTTCCTCAAACAATCAAATAAAAAGAAACGGAGGGAGTATTTTATACACGAGTGAACGAAATATGTATAATAATTATACTAGGATGATCAAGGTGTGACTTTTAATAAACTCATTAATCTTTCATGTCATTTACCTTTCTTCAAAACCACTTCCATTTCTACCC
The DNA here is from genome assembly GCA_003412495.2 of Echium plantagineum. Lineage (NCBI taxonomy): Eukaryota > Viridiplantae > Streptophyta > Magnoliopsida > Boraginales > Boraginaceae > Echium > Echium plantagineum. Next base: position 17,583,287 of record CM016567.1, on the reverse strand, counting down.
ATTGGATTTGATTTGAAAAGTTGCCGACGATCTCCATCCGCTTCTAAAGATTCTTCCACGACCTCTTCTCAACGTTGACTTAACTATTACTCTTTTTCCTTTTTCTATTTTCATTTCAGATCTCATTTATTTTTATGCATACAAATAATATATTCAATTGCTTAGTTTAGTCATTTCACATGTTCTACGTTACCCTCTAGTTGATCTGGCCATACCCAACAGCGACTTCGGAACCCCCCCCCCCCCCCCCCTACCTACCTACTTAGATCAACAACGCACACTTAGTGTGTGTACTTGCTCCCACATTTGATCATCTACATAATAAAGGTTTAATTTGATGTGATTATTTGTTTATTCAGCTGTTTTTATGACTTGGGTCATTTGTTAAACTACATAAAGGTTCAATTTTGATGTGATTGTTTGTTTATTCAGCTGTTTTTATGACTTGGGTCAGTTGTTAAACTACATAAAGGTTTAATTTTGATGTGATTGTTTGTTTATTCAGCTGTTTTTATGACTTGGGTCAGTTTTTAAACTACATAAAAGTTCAATTTTGATGTGATTGTTTGTGTTTTAAGTTTTTTAATACTTGGTTCATTTGTTGAACTACATAAAGGTACAATTTAGATGCAATTTGTGTATTGAGTTGTTTTTGTCACTTGGGTTTGATAGTTTTGGATCTTTTTGTGTATGTGTAGGAAAGTGTGGGGGTTTAGAAGCAATTGAGGTTTGAAGATGAGTGAAAGCAAGGGATTTCATTTAGGGACCATTGGGGCTTTGAGCCTATCGGTGGTTTCTTCGGTTTCGATTGTGATTTGCAATAAAGCGCTTATGAGCACTATGCATTTCAATTTTGGTAAGTTAATGTGATAGCTTATGTTCAACTACTAATTGTGATGTTTACTTTGTCCCATGATTTAATAACGAACAACGGTAATTAAGTCATCTAGGTTCAGAATTTTACATCTTAAGTCTTATACATGTTGGGGGGCTGAGAGGGAGTGATTGGTATGTGAGCTCCTCCTTTTTGGATATTAATGAAATGTATAGGGTCCTTATAGTACGAATACTTCACTTCGATTTAAGCTCACTGGACCTATTAACTGGCAATATCTGTTAAATTGAAGCTTATGCTGATTTCGCTGACCTCTTTTGTCTTCTTTTATCTCTTTTTCGAGAATTACTTCGTCGACATTGATTAAATTTTTGGAGAATAAGCATTTATAGTGCTTTGGTTGCCCCTTTAAATTGCTTACAGGGCTCAGGCATATATCTTTTAAGTATATCTTCTAAGTAGTGTTCTCATGTCGACTAAACCTAAACTAACTCCTTGATATTATTGAATAAGCTATTGCAGTACCATGTTTTGTTTCATTCATCTACTATATTTTTTAATAAAATGCTTTTTTCGTATTCCGATATTAACATTTTTATTGGATTATCCAATGTTCTAAATATGTGATTAGATTAACTTGTAAAGCCCTTCTTACTGGAAACAAGAACTGGTACAAAACTTAGAGTTAAAAAACCCACCCAATTATGTTAGCGGATATAAGACTACAATTTAATGATTTACTTTCATGCAGCTACCACATTGACAAGCTGGCATTTACTGGTCACTTTTTGTTCCCTTCACGTCGCATCGTGGATGAGATTTTTTGAGCATAAACCCATTGATTCTCGAACAAATATTGGATTTGGAATTCTGAATGGGATCTCAATTGGACTCTTGAACCTTAGTCTGGGTTTCAATTCTGTTGGCTTTTATCAGGTAGAATGTTGACTCTCGATATATATGAATGCTTGGTGGTGTTTCACTTGTGCTGAGGCTGACTTCCTTACTTCAGATGACAAAGCTGGCCATCATTCCATGCACTGTTCTATTGGAGACCCTTTTCTTGAACAAGACATTCAGGTCTCTTGATTTATATTATACTAGTCTGTTGAACAGTTCATAGCTTTGATTTTTTCCTCGGTAGCTTTATTCTTGTTCATTCTTCTTATTATAGTGGGAGCATTAAGCTCTGCCTTACTATCCTCCTCATTGGTGTTGGGATAGCAACAGTCACGGATCTTCAGCTCAATGCTTTGGGCTCTGTATTGTCGCTTCTTGCAGTCGTAACGACATGCGTTGCTCAAATTGTATCCTTCAGCATAATGCTTTTTTAAATTCATATCCAGGGTCCTCACTGGTAAAATTAGTCACAAATGACATCACTTTTTCGTTGTTATGATTCACTGCAAGTACACTCCTTTTGCCTTTACATAAATTCATACAGTGTTGGACTCAATGATATGGACATAGTTCTGAGTAGTGCCCCCTTCGAAAAAACCATTCAATGTGCAACCATCTCTTATCAACATTTTGAAAGCATGTGGTGATGATAGTACTGTCACTGACTTAGTTTTCACTGTGTATTCTTGTAACTTGTTACAGTAATTTTTCAAGTAACACAAGTATTTGTTGCTATTATGTTTTCTCTTCTCATTCTAGAGATATATTTAGCTAAGCTGGACTGACCTCCACTCATTGCATATGTTTCAGTTGTCCACTTCATAATTTTTTTGAATTATCTTACCATTCTAGAGTTACTAGTTGCAAATACTTCGTGTGTGAAAATAATGAATTAAATGAAGTTATGTTTCTTGAGACCTTAACCAGTTACACTCAGATGACAAATACCATTCAGAAGAAGTTCAAGATATCATCAACCCAGCTCTTGTATCAATCTTGCCTATACCAAGCAATGACCTTATTCATAGTTGGTCCATTCCTTGATAAGCAGCTAACTAGTCAGAATGTATTTTCCTTCGATTATACGACTCGTGTGACGGTATGTTAAGATTACTTCAAATCAATGTCATTACTTTTTGTTAACTGAAGGAGAGCTTAAGATGTTGACGGATTACCTATTTTCAGGTTTTTATTATCCTGTCCTGCCTCATCTCTGTCTCAGTCAATTTTAGCACATTCCTTGTGATTGGAAAGACTTCTCCAGTAACTTATCAAGTTCTCGGACATCTGAAGACTTGCCTAGTGTTAACGTTCGGATATGTTTTACTTCATGATCCATTTAGCTGGAAAAATATAATGGGGATACTGGTCGCACTTGTCGGGATGGTTTCCTACTCTTACTATTGTAATCTTGAAAGTCAGAAAAGGACTGGTGAAGCCACGATTCAAGCTCAGGTATTTGGCGAACTCATCATTTCATGTCTTGTCTCTCTATGCAACATATACTAACCGCGCAATGGTATATTACTTTTGTTGATTTAGATGGAGGAAATTGAATCTGATCCTCTCCTACGCTTGGAAATTGGTAGGACAGTAAATGACATTACTGTTCCTAGAGACCCTGCTTCGAAATCAGCTAAGGACTTCTATGCTTGAGCATGGCGGCGATAATTTGTAAGAATCGAGACTACTTGTGATCAGATACTGTTCGACACAGTGAACTTAGATATGTGCTATATCCCATGTGTGAATTGTAGGATGGAGGCCAAAATTTTGCTGTTAGTGCCATAACCAAGGACTATTTTCACACCATTTGGGTGGAATTAGAAGATACATGGCATAGCAACCTGTTTGGGTTGTCGACACCACACGATACATATTTCGAAATTATGAATATTGTAGCCTTATAGTTATGTTGTGTAATATTATGATACATGAGTATTGGCAGATTTTTTTAGAGCTCATTCTGGTCCATTACTAGCATATATGAACTTGTCAACTGAAATTGGGTAGGCCTTTTGGGTGGTGGCAATGATAATAGCATTGGCACTAAAAGCTTTAAAATCCTTCTTCTTTCTTTTTCTTTTTAATTTTTTAATATTAATACATTTTATTTCAATACATTCAGCATAATTTGTAAGTTCAAGGAAAGAGACAACTTGCTTGAAGGACTACAAATTAGGAAGGGAAAAACTTCACTCTTTACTAGCTAGCAAGAGAATTTGAACACTGGAGCTCAATCAGCGGTGTTAGCACGCTGGCATTGGGACAAGTTAGCCTTGACGGAACGCCTAAGCGTGCCCAATTGGTCAAGGAGGCAGGGGAAAGATATACTCAAGAAAACGATGTGGGTTCGATCTACGACAACGACATATATTATATATGGATGAATTGTTCAAAGAGGGACCTCGTGACTTAGATGAACCGAAGCCTGGGACACCACGCTAGGGTTGGGGGAGCCTGTCGGTAGACTTAGGATGCCGGTTTACCTGGCTGCGGCAGTTCACACGTCAGCGTCGTACTGCCCGAGGAAGATTAAACCTTCCCGTTATAAAAAAAAAAATTAGTCTTGACGGTCTTAAAACCATTCTTAGTTCTATAATAGAGAGAATCAATAAAAAAAAATAAGTTGTCAAATTCTCGTAATAAATGCATTACTTGAAAAAAGATCAATTGCTAGACCATTTTTATTATGTAATTGAGTAAGATCACTGGTAGATCATTGATGATATTATGAATTTGATTTGATTCTCTCGCTCGTTTATCAGGATAATGAATCAAAAACAGTCTAAACTGCAAAACCCAGAAAATTTTAAACTAGTTGTAACGAACATATTACCAAAAAATTAACGAACGACTCATTTCGATAACAACTCTAGAGTTATTCGATTAGAAAACACAGGGCTTAGTTTGAGAGACCACCTAGAAAAAACAACACAAAGGTAGGCGACTTGTAGGACAAGCACGCTGCACAACTCTACCATAAAGTCTTGCCACCCCTGAGTTTAGGTTGATGTGTTACTAGTGCTAGAAAGGAGTCTTCCCTGACCCGCTCGAGCACCCGACTCGACTATTCGATTTGATAACCCGTTCGATAGTTAAGGAGTAGGGTAAGAGCCGAAGGTGGTGCTCGTTTGAGATACCCGACTCACTCATTAAATAGTCGGCCCCTTAACAAATTATATAAAAAAGTAAAAATATTACTCCATCCGTCCCTAAAACATTGTCACATTTTGACTTTTGGTGATCAACAAAACACGATTTAAAACATAAATTTCTATTATTTTACATGCGAAAAAATTATAAAAAGTTAACATTTCAAAAATATATATTGAGACAAATCTAACAAGGTCCCATAAGACTATATTATTTCTTATCGTTTAATGAGAATTCATTATCAAATTTTATAATGTTTGACTAAAAAAAGTCAAAATGTGACAATCTCTTAGGGACGGAGGAGAGTATAAATTATTTTTAATATATGTAGTCAAAATTAATTAATGATATATTTTATTTATGTGATATTTCATATTAGTTTAGACTTTCATGGCTTCATCGAACATTCGTGTTACATGTTATTGATGTTAGCCCATATTAGGATTTTGCAAGCCACTAGCCCTTTTTCTCAAATGGTTAAGATGTTGGATACGTGATGGGTTTATATAATATATATACTCGAAAATAGTAATATATTTATTTATATGAGTCATAAGAAGACAAAAATATTATTATACGAGCTGTTGCTCTACTCTCTCTGCGGAGAGACTTTAGTATTTATATAATATATATTGTTGTTGCTTTTGTTACTTTTTATAACTTCTACGCGATTACTATTTATAGGTGACGCTAAACATTTCTCACCATTAACAATATTGGTGATTCGTATTCTAATTTTGTTTTCACCACATATAATATAGGGTAATATTTTCAATTTAGTATTATTCACATTTTTCATTTCACATGCAAATAGCGATTGCTATTCTAACATAAGAATCGTTTAACAATGATAACTTGTCCTTTGCTAATACAAAGAACACTGTAACCCCACAAAGACGCCGGATTCCAAATCCTTCGAATCTCCAAAGGCAATGAAGATATCTCTATAATCTCCTAAAAGAAGTCCCCAATCTCCAAAGCATGTGGAGATATCTCCCTAATCTCTAAAAATAAAGTAAGAAGGCATCATCTCGAAGTCTCTCGACAAATGGAGATTTCTCCACCTTGTCATCAATAAACTAATAAACCCAAAAGCCAATGTTAGAGCAGTTGAATTGGTCAAATTTTTCTAAAAAATCAACTGTTATACCACCTGAGCTATAACAGTGAACTGAAGGGAATCACTACGTAAATATGCACAAGTGTTAAAGCAATCTGTCATTCCAATCCACACGTGGAGTCAAGGATCATTACTTCGAGAACAAGCAGTGTTAGTAGATTAGGAAACTTCGGATCAATTATGGGTGATATTGTGTTTTGAAAAGTAAGCAATCAATTCTGGAAACTTAAGTTACTTGCAAAGCAATGAATTGATCAAGGAAGGAAAGAAGATTCAGCCGTCCACCACATTACCTTAAGTGGAGCGCACATATTCAACGTATGAAGACATTGCCTTATTCTTCATAAATACAAGTGAAACCGATGACCTAACTATATAAAGAAAAGTTTATCAATAGAAAGAAACGTCGACAATATTGAAAGCAAGAGAGCAAATAAAGTTTAGCATTTTCATAGCTAGGTTGTCGAATGTGTTTGGAGCTTTGTGCCTTGTTCCTAACTGAATGTACAATTGTTGTATCACTATAACAACAGTGAGGTTTATTGTCTACCTTCCCCAAAAGTTTTATACTCATCAGACATTGGGATGATGTTGTGGATAGTATCGAGAGATACAAGTCGTTAGTAACATTATTTTGAAGAGTCTAGGTTTAGGGTAATTGAGTATGTGGGGCATTTCCTTGGAAAGGCAGTGCCCAGACGTAGGTGCTTTGACACTGAAGTGGTCACCATCTTTTTTGTTTTTATTATTATGTCTTTAATATATTTTGTTAGATCAACAGAGATAACATTTGACATGTCATAGTATGTGGTTCACTTTTTCAGCCAAACTAACTTAACTGCATACCTGAAGTAATTAAGTAGCCATCACGTTGTCTCTTGTATTATTCTTTATAAATAAAGTTCTTTCACTATTTTTTCAGTCTTGATTGTTGAATGTCATTATGTATATGTTATATTTTTTAATTGATTATTAAATTGATATTGTTTATTTAAATGATGTTGTTAATTAATTCTTATTTTTATTTGAATTTCTTGAAAGCGTTATTAGTTAATCTGTAAGTCATAGTTTGTCAAATTTTGGAAGATTCTTAATAATTTAGCATATGTCATTTATTTTTGAATTTTTCGAATTTGGTTAATAATTCGAAAAGTTTTATTAATTAATTCTTGAATCTTTTTGAGTTTAACATATAATTACCCGACTCGACTCGTTAATTATCGGGTATCAAGTATGTTCTCGAGTTTTTACATAATATGAAAATATCCTGCTCGACATTTTCTTATTTTTAGTTCAATTGGATTTTGCAAGATCTAAATTTTAGTCATCACCATAGAACATAATCTGTACCAAATGAATTCTACATGCAAGTAAGAAAAGTCCCCAAATGTTGTAGCAAAATTATTGATTAGATCTAATAGAAGATTACTATCATTGCAGACCATATTGTTGTGACTATAGAGAACTTCACGTAGTAAGAGCGAACACTTTCATATGCCGTTTGGATGTTGTTGAGATGAGTATTTCATTATCCTGCCCGGCCCGACTCGACTCGTTTCTAGCATTATATTTTACCATAGCCGCTCGTCGAATTCTCTCTCTTCTAGTATCTAGAAATTCTCCATTATTTTTTTGTAGAAATAAATTTAAGTTTTCAACTTTCCTTAGAAACATTACAACTAAATACATTCATTAAATTTCTTGAAAATATATATGTAAATATGGAAACAAATATAACTTTATGTAGTGACTTAATATAATTACTTTATAATACTATGCAAGATATATATAACATATATCTTAGTTTTTGCGTGTTAGATTATTACAATTGACTATTCGTTTACTATATCTAACTTTTAAATATCTTTATAAATAATATTAATGATGTATATCTTCTATATAAAAGTTTAACTTTTTGTTAAAATCTCATTTCAATCTTTTATATAGTATTGGTTTCAAAATATCTTATTTTAATTATAATTATAGTTCATATTTATATCTTTATTCAAAAAAAATTAACATATATTCCCTCCAATTAAAAATAGTGGCCTTTTAGACATTTCAAGATTATCTAGAAAGATTGACCTCTTACATAAACCAAAGTAAAATACATTATTTATTCCCTCAATATCTTTAGTTGTATTTATTGAAGCTCAATATAAAATATTAATGAATGACTCACAGATGTTCATGTAATCAAATGAGGGTGTAAAGTTCATTGTGAAAATGTTTTAATGCCTTCTTATTTTGTGTGAAAATTCTAAGAGACCAATCTTTTTGAACTGATTATTTATTTTTAAATTTTTAAAATTATTTATTAAATGTCTCTCTAATATTTCCGAAACGTTCCTTATTTAATCGATTAGAAAAAGGCTAACATAAGGTTAGTTTGGGAGACCACCTGGAACAATCAGCACGCGACTTGGAGGACAAGCAGGCTGCACACCTATACAGAAAGTCTTGCCACCCCTGAGTTTAGGTTGATGTGCTACCATGGCCGCTCGTCGAATCCTCTCTCTTCTCGTATCTAGAAATTCTCCATCGTTTATCTCCAAAGGTAATCTCCTTCTCAATTTTCTATTAATCAATGGGAACTTCATTTGTATAATTTCTGCCGTTTCTTGAATCAGCATTTAACTTTGTCCCCTTTTAACTAGAAGGGTAATGCAGGCAATTTTGGGTTAATGGAAATCGGGCCGAGTCTAGGTTAAATCTACTATTAAGCTAGATGAATACGAAAAAATTGATTTCGAAACTTGGTGAATGTTGTCAGTTATGTTCTATTGTTGTTGGTATTCAATGTTAATAATTCGTTAAAAGGGCTAATTTTTCTTGTTCTTATGTGCTTCCTACGTCGCTTTTTGTAAGGGTCTTTTTCGTTTTTTAGAAATAGCAAAGTTGGTTATTGGTTTAGTTTAAAAAATATATGAAAAAAAAAAATTGAATTTTGTTGGATAGATTTTAATAACCTAAAACTTTGTACAAAATTAATACTCCCTTAAAAAAGGGTGGAGGAAGGATTCGTTTTATGGAAGTTGAGTAAATGAGTTATTTTTGCAGAAAGATGTTCAAGTGGACTTCAAGCTGCAATCGACGTTGCTCCAAGGTATGGATTAAACTTTAGACGAATACAGACCTTTACGGAAGATAGCCAGGGCGTTAAGGGAGTGGAAAGTCTTGCTAATTCTGCTTTGGAGCATACTAATGACTCAGCTAAATCTGTCTCTGGTACTGGGGATCAGACTAACCTAGCGGCGAATGTAACGTCCAAGCTCAAAATATCTCCAAGGCATGATGTTGCCATGTTTTTCACTTGCGGGAAATGTGAAACCAGATCCATGAAGTATATTTGCCGAGAATCATATGAGAAAGGCGTGGTTGTCGCCAGATGTGGTGGATGTAATAATTTACATCTAATTGCTGATCGACTTGGCTGGTTTGGAGAACCAGGAAGCGTGGAGGAGTTAATAGCTTTAAGGGGAGAAGAAGTGAAAAAGGGGAGTGTAGATTCGCTAAATCTTACACTTGCAGATCTTGTTGGGAAGAAGAACGTCGTTAGTTAACAACATTATATCTCGAAGGTCTAGTAAGGGGGGAAAATAGTTCTCCTTCAATCTGTAAGCGTTGGAGTCTATCGAATTCTTGTGATGATTTTGGTAGATTCGTTGGAGTGCTGTATCTTTCATGCTTTGATGGTTAGTAACTATTGTTGTAAACAGAGAGGGAAAGTGTAAGTTCATGCTTATTAGTTCAGCTTCTTTAAACTTCAAGCTTTCGAAACTTCCAGCATTCGAATGCACCTCTGGGGGTGTCCTCAAACTTCAAGCTTTAGAATGCACCTCTGGGGGTGTCGTTAAACTTCCAGCTTTCGAAACCCATCAATGTATGTGGTCAATCAAATTGAATCAATAACTTCATTCTGAACAGATTTGGATATAAAGATGGGGTTTAAGATTCGAAACCAAAATTGAATTTGTATGAGAGAATAGAGTAGCTTCTTCATTCGAGTTACCATAGGGTGTCTACTACTTCATCCTGTATAAAGATTGCATGAAATCATAGAAGAAGCATGAATGTGACCATATACCTGGATGCAACTTCACAAATGAGCACGAAATGATGAAATCAAACGTCCATTTGATGTTTTTTATATGGCTATATGACACCATCGATCACTCAAAGTATCTAAAATTTTCACTGTGATCACGCTCTTTTAGTTTTGCTAATTTACGAAAAAAAAAGAAAAGGATATAACTCACCCATTCAAGAGATATAGGGTACTAAGAAAGGTCTGTGTGACGAATGAATAATTGAATTTGTATGACCTATAGAATAGTTCACCTATGCAATTTCATCTAGTATAAAATTACTGTAAAGCGCCTCCCATCCTCGGAGGATATATAACATATGTAACACGAACTACGAAGAACACCCAAAAATGTACGTGTATAATCTGCTTTATCTCTGAAGTAGAGCATAGAATTTTGTTACTTCTTTCGCGAAGTTATCAAACCAACAAAAGCTAGAGCCCTCATTGCTACACCGATTAGAACGAGAACTAATATACAAACTTTCCAATCTTGTAGACTGTAGCTTGCCTTGGCAAGTACACCACAGCGGGTTATGAGCCACACACCGTAGTACCTGAAATAGAAAATATTAAGCAACGTGCATGATAGAAGTGAAATATGATACAAAATACAACATATTAGCAGATGAATGCCAGTTTATGCAGAACAGCTCCAGGGAAACTACTGGTGGAGAGCTGAAGATTCGACCTAACGGGAGATTAAATTCACAGATTACAGGTACATAATTATGACGGTAAAAGACATTGGGAAAAGACCTTTCTGCATTTGCAATCACGAAAGCTTCCAAGGCCCACTTTGGATAGCATAAATTTGCCAAGTCTTTAACAATTTTACTTCCTTTTGTCTGTGTAGCAATAAGAGTCAATACAACTGGAAGGATCACTGAGCACTGCAGGTGTAAGCGGATCTTGTTAGTTGTGGAATTTGGCTTCCTAAGAAAAAAATGGCAAGTCAAAACCGTCCGTGTAGATAAGAACTCACCAGTTGGGAAGGACCAGGCTCAAGGAAGATGGCCAACACATATGCTATTCCGGTGACACAATACACAAGACAGACCAAAACGACATAATTATCTCCGAAGGATGATCTTGGGTTGCTGAGGAAATAATACATAGAGAGATACACCAGTGGCTTAAATAGAGTATTAAAATGATCCATCGTGTCCTTAGAAATAAAGTGGGACAAGCTGCTGATCCCAGATGCACTCTCTCTTCGATATTGTAACTTGTCCAGAGAAAAAGATCTTAATGCCGCAATCTTACATAACAGAGCTGAAGTTGAAGACAGTTATTTATCATCCTTCGTGGTAAAGATATGGTAATGTTACTGAATGCTACAATCAATGTGCAAATAATATTGGTTCAAATTTTATCTTATTTGAGTTTCAATATGTTTCTTAAAGGAATTATAATATGACAACCGAAGTCAAGTGATATGAAAGAACTTCTACAATGACAGTTTCTTGCTCTTCTCGTCACAACAATCACGCCAGTATATCAAAATCAGTTCTGAGAAAATGAGTCAATAAGGACAACAGTCAATATGTTCTTATATGGTACGAATATCTTATGATCCAAAGAAATTAAGTGAACGTTAGCTTTTCATCGAGGTGAACTATGCCATTTTCAACCAAGTATTAACTGGGTTTTGCAACTTACAAACAGCAATAATCGTGTATGTGTATCCAGGTGCACCAAATGAATCATCGTTCATTTTGATAAGTGATCCCAAACAAGCTCCAGCTAGGAAAAGAATGAGGTAGTCTATTGCATGGATTCTAGCCTCACGTAACCGCTGCTTGCTAATCCTGAGATGTATGAGCAAGGAGAAATGTCAAGATGTTGCATGAATACCAAAAGCTACTTGCTAATTCTAATATTATAGCAATTAGCAAGGAGAAACATCAAATGCAGGCCAATTATACCCTCTGTTTTAATTTACACGACCTATGCTGACTTTTCACTAATGTTAAGGTAAGTAGTAAAAGGTAATGATACTTGCTTATCCCACAAGCTTTGGCAACAGAACTACAGCATGTATACAGATTCCTCACTTGAAGAAGTTGTAAATAGTGCATATAATATGTGGCCACATGAATATAGAGAAAATTAAAATGATATTGGCGAAAAGTAGAATGAGAGTATTGTAAACATATGGACTGTTAAATGAGAAGTGGGAAATTTCTAATATAATATTAATATCATGATGAAGGTGAGAAATATATTGAAAATTAAGCAACTATCTTATTATTCTGACGTCATATATTTAAAGCATATGCCATTCAAGAAAAAAATTTAACAAGTTCTCACCCCCCCCCCCCTCTCAATTTCCCTTCCTCGAAGCCTTAACTAAAATTTGTAAGACGTCAAAGATAACAGTCGAATCCTGCCATCACAAATCTATCGAATTAACAACACAAATACGAGTAGAAAAAAGAATGTTACAGTCATCCATATGCATGCTCTATACCATCACATCTAAAAGCAAGATGTGCCAAAAATCCCAGTGTACTCTTAAGGTATCTCAAGGTCCCAAAGTTTGCATAATTTTATACTACGGCTTATTTCTGGTATACCCCCCTCAATTCTCGTTATCTTTTTAAATTGCCTCCTGGAACTATTATCCTTTCAATTTTCCCCCTCAAACTATTATCCTTCCAAATTACCTTGTGTGTATATATTTCTATGAAACTTGACAGATTTTTTTAAAATTTATTTTCATTTTGCCCTCAACTTTAGCGTTCTTTTCAATTGGTCCCCCTAGACCATCCAATTTAAGAGAAACTATAGACAAAAGAGGAGTATTTGAAATGATAGTAGTATCAGGGGGCAAATTCAAAAGAGCGTGATAGTTCAAGGTCCAATAGGAATAAGCTTATAGCATTTGTCGGTACTAGTTGTGGTATTATGCCTGGAATTGACAGGCTGATTAAACGTTCCCACAGGTGGCTTCAGACTACAAGATCAAGGAGAACCTTTAAGTACAAAGGAAAAGATAATTTCAAGTTAGAAACTCTCAATGCACCATACCTCCCAAGGAAGTACTTGTACTGTTGGAGAGAATTGGGAGTCCTCCTGTTCGAAAGATCCTTCGATTTTAAGAAATTGTGCCTTAATATATCATGCCGTCGAACAACGTGCAACTTCACATCCTGCCAAATTTCTCCAGCAAACGATTGGTCCATTTTCCCCTCACCAATAGTGTTATGATCAGCCATATTTACTTCATCAGTGGAGATAGAAAGTCTAGCAGCATTCTGTTGCATGTCCGGGGGTATAGGGTAACCATTGCGAAGCATCCATCTAAAAGGAAGTTCTGCACAACCCACACTGGTAGTGGAACTTGTTTTAACCATCCCCTCTAAAACATCAATGTAGTAGTCTGGTGGATTAACACGATCAGGAACATTAATACCAAGGTCTGAGAAGTACTCTTCAACCTTCCTCACTGATCCATGATACACGGTAAGACCTCCTTTTGCTAGAAGTACCAAATCATCAAATATCTTGAACAAAGTATAGCTGAAAAATTGATGAAGGATTTAGGGACAGTATATTTCACAGGTGTAAAAGCACTCATAGACAAACTCTCATGTTTGATTTATTACTGATGCTAGGGATGGATAATTTCTTATGCTAGTTTTCAAGGCTTCAATGGTTAGTATCAGCTGTTATCTTGCTATTAATTAATAAATATTAAATCAGTGGCCATAGGAGTTCACAATGCAAAGAACGGATGACCACTGAATTCACAGGTTTTCAATTCATTCCTGGTGAAGAGAGAACTGCTTTTGGCAGATCTCGAGAATATAAACTCTCTGAAACAACTAATCTACTGAATGGTAGTATACCTTGGTTGGTGCACTACCATGCAGATATTTACCCCCTCAAGTGCTTCACGGCGAAGAGCCCTAAGGAGTAGCTGGGAAGATGAACTGTCCAATCCAGATGTGGGCTCATCCAAAAAAAGAACAGATGGTTCCATTACCAATTCCAGACCAACATTTACCCGCTTCCTCTGGCCTCCAGAGATGCCTCTCTTTTCTACTGTTCCAACTAAGGAACTCCGTACTGCCTGTAAGCCCAAGGTCTCAATAACCCGTTCAACAATAAGCACCTTCTCTGGCTTTGGCAAGTCTGCAGACAGTCTTCAATGTTTTTAAGAAGTGAATAAACAGTCCTCAATAACCCAAGGAATTTAGATGCAATAAAGAATGTGTCAGAAAACTCGAACTAGAGTACTATATTATTGAAGTGAAGAATGTAATAAACTTGGAGCAGTCGACTTGTTGAGTAGAGATATGGAGCACCACGCAACTCTATTTAAATTAAGCATATGCATATGTCCAAGTGCCCTAAGTATATGACATAAAACATAGTATACTATCATGTACCTGCAATTTGCACTGAACCATAAATTCTCCTCCACAGTCAAATTTCCATGTACAATATCATCTTGGGGAACAAATCCGACAATTTTCTTATATGAGTGGATCGTTTCCATTTTCCCATTTATGAGAATAATACCAGAGATCCGGCATCCAACTACTTTCCCTGCCAAAGCAGAAAGAAAGGTTGTTTTCCCAGCCCCTGATGGGCCCATCACAGCAGTTATGCGGCCAGGCATGATTTTACCAGTAACTGATCTCAAAAGATGCTTGTTCTTGCCCTTCAGAGTGACTGTCAAGTCCTTGAAAGCTATCTCCATTACTGGTCTTCTCCTTGTTTCAGGATTTGTAGCCATTGATATTACTCCTGAGAAGGTCAGGTTCGGGTTCTTCATCTGCTGAGCCTTTTCCTTCTCAAGCTTAGAATATGCATACTTAAAAATTTGGCTATGAGTGTGAACTTCTTCTTTCTCCTTCGTATTTTTTGATTTGGAACTTTTGATATCCATATCTATACTGAAACCATCATAACTATAAGAGGTACCTTCAGACTCGGTTCTCATATGTGAAGCATGAGTCTTCTCAATCTTCTTTTCCTCTGATATCTCCGACTTACCTAGATCGTTCTGGTTAAAAGATGAATATACATCATCATTCAATTTAGTGTCTCTGTTCTCCAGTATCCTCAAATTATTATCATCTGAGGTGGATTTCTTGCGAGAAAACGTGCGGGCTATCTGAGTTTTTACATGCTTCTTTGCAGCCTCTTTAGCTGCATGCCATTTTGCCCGGGCTTGAACTTTCTCACGCACACTTCTGACTGCCGCTTCTCGTGATTTTGCACGTCTTCTTTCGCGGACAGCTATTATTTGGTCAGAACAATTATATATGATTAAGAGAAGAGTGCTCAAAGCAGCCTGCAAAAGTGAGTGGTTGTAGTCAAGAAGTGAGCCTTCTGTAAAATTAATAGTATTGAATGACAGATGCCAGTGAATCAACTTATGCAGTATGGACGTTAAAGGCTTAAAGCTTTTGACAGAATGCAAAATGATGCAAATGAATCAATATTTATATTACCTCCATCACAAAAAGATTGTCTACTTTGATTTCCAATGACCAAAATTAACAAACTTTACAATCTTCATTGACTCACATAACATGAAATTGAAGCGAAATTGTTATGTGAATACAAAAAGTATGTTGATAAACTATTCACCAAATGTTATGCAACACACAAAATATTTGGGTTAAAAATTTAAAATGTCAAAATTTGACAATCTTTTTGAGATGGAGAAGTAGATTGTTTTGTATAAAATCTACAAAAAGTACAAAAATATGTCTGTCGCTTGTCTTAATACAAAACATTGACACTAAATTGCTGTTGAGTGACAGTATAAGTCTTAAAACTGAAACATCGACTAAAATGCTATGGGACTAGACCCAAAGCACCTATGGAGAAAATTTCCATTTGTCGGGACTTAGGTTCTGTAAAAAGCATTATAAAAAAAAGAATGTGAATTGCTCAAACAAATATGTGCTATTGCTCACGGATTTTAGCTTAGCTTACTATGAGCATTGCTCCATATGCGTGTATGTTTTGACTGGAAGTTTTGGCATCACATGAAGCAAGCTTAAAGCATCCTACATTTGAGTTATAGAAGGTCAGACTTAGGAAGAGGCCCATGCTGGGACAGAACCATAAAACCCAGATGTAGTAATACATAAATAAATTAACTGAACATATAAAAGTCAGCTCTTAACCATGTAGTCAAGGTATAGTTATATGGCATGATGTGACTTACGATTTTCAGATGTAGAGCCTGCCGGACAATAGTTCCTGCAATCATCCATCAAGAGGGACTTGATTATCATGTTATAGTATAATACTACATATAGGAAATCTCACCCCGACGATTACATGTAACGAGGGACTCAGTTGTATAATGATAAATTAGTTCGAACAAATATAGCTACAATGATGAAAGACAATGTACAGAACAACTAATAATAGAATACTTAGTTCTGGAAAATGCTAAATCTCATAGATAAATAGGAAAGACACAGAAATCAGCAGTAATTCTGAAAGCTCGGGTGGAAGCCAATACCCACGACTGCAAGGAGTTTGTTCAACTGGCGTTTGACAATGGGATCCAGCTGAACAGAATACCTCACTGCTACTGCGAACATCTGTCCATAAATTTGCTCCTCCACAGGTATGATTTGGTTGACCTGGAGGTATTTGGTAAGAATATCTGCAGTGACAAATAACTAAAATCAGAGCAAGTGCATATAATACTGATAGAAAATAAAGTTCAAGAACCATACGAAAGACTCAACTTACGGTTCACACACTCCACTATTTTTATTGAGTGAAGCAAGAGGGCAGTAGGAACCTAATGGGCACGCTGCAATTCAGATACATTATAAATTATAGTTACTGAGAACTGTTATTGAGAACTTTATCTAAATACTCAACTTCAATGTTTGTATGAAGTCATGAACTATTGAAAACAAACATAAATGCCAGTTGGTCTGCACTGCATGAAAAGGAGGGCCTAAGAGGTTATTGAGCAAATAACGTGTCTTAAGCGATTATCATTGCAAATACTAGAATAGTGAGCTAAGAAGTTGATAATAAGAATAAGAGAGAAGAAATTAAGTTTGTAAATATACATGGATGTATGATCATGAAAAAGAAGACTTGTAATAGGAAAAATAAAAATTGAAAACCATCAAAGCAACTCCGAGTTTCCATCTCACAGCATTGATACTGCGAGTAGTAGTAGTTGTAATCGTAGTAATTGTATGTGGTCACTGAGACAAAGACATTGGATTTTTTTGAGAACTTACGTATCATACAAGTAATACCACGTGGGCAGAAAAACCCTTCACAACAAGGCTGACACCCCACAGTCCTGACTGGTATATGCTCAGCATCTTTTAAATCAATGTTCTCATTGTCTTCGACGCTGCATGCCCAGCCAGGCTCACAGCCAGAGACCCAGGAGGTAAGATTACAGTTCTTGTTCAGTCTTAGATAGTTATTGCTCCCTAAGAAAGACCCGAAGAAATTGTTGAAGTAAAATTTAACCTCTGCTGCAGTACACAATCTCCGCGTCATGTCACCTGTCAATGAATTCAAATATGTTTTATTAGATAAAAGAGGCAAATGAAATTGTGCATGCTCAGCAGCCCATAGACATTAGAAAACCTCAAACTTGGCTCAAAATCTATAGTTGTAGCGATTAATCCAAAGAACATAAATCAAACAAATATAAAACTGCCCCGCATTTAATCGTCGTCTAGAAAAATATCTTCTGATGACATTTTCAAGACTGATTTGTTTCTCAGTTTACGTCAATGAGTTTGATTATATGATTATTTTATATTGCCTTAACAATCTATTGAGATATTACATAAATTTATAATATATTATACTTCTGCCTTTTTACTTCATTCGAATAACCATATGCTTTTCTTTAGCAGTATTTGATGGTGGCACGGTAATTAATCTTCAGAATAATGCCTTAATGAGCACAACGCAACTCCATCTCGATAAGGAAATAGCACTACATACTACATTTTTTGACAGATAAACTACGGAAAATGACATGAAAACAAGACAGGCAAAGGATCAAAAGGTAGTTAAAGAACTCACAAACTCAAACTATATACTTAACATTTTCATCGAAAACATAAAATCATAGCACTTTTCCTTCTTATACTACCTAAATAAGTACCAAAAAAGTCCACTTAGAAATTGGAACTAATCGAGCATCTCTGAAGCTAAATCAACAATCCGGTTAAAGTCACCTGAAGTTTTAGCAATGCAAGCAGAAATGAACCCCAAATTCGACGAGTAATTAAACGCTCTATCCCATTCATATTCCCTGCATAAAAAAAAACCAAACTACATAAGAACCAGTATAGAAACACTTTCCCCTCCATTCCAAAACGAGATTGTCTCGTTCGTTTATCAAGTCATCAATATTAACAAACTCGACAACCTTAGTATATACTCCCTCCATTTCATTTCAACAGCCTTTCTAAACACAACTTTAGTCATCAATTACTTTCTCGAACGAATGAATAAAAATTATGTGTGGTCAAAGTGCGACATGAACTCTAAAATTATCGTGTTAATAGCGAATAAAATAGTAGTACTCACGGATCTTTAATGCAAAAAGTGGATCTGTTAGAAAGCTGAGAATGAAGAATATAAGTGGTGACATTAGAGAGACGATTGTAGACCAATCTTGTAGCCAAGTCAAGAGCTACTTGATTATCAAGAGCAGAAGAAGAAGAAGAAGAAGAAGAAGCTACTCCTCCTCCATAATCATCTGCTAGACCTTGACTTTCCACTATTTTGACCAATGTAGTCAACTCCACACAACAAATTATCACCACCATCGTTCTTACAACATTCCAACAAACTCCCATTTTTCTTCTTGGGGGGTGGTGGGGTGGGGCGGGTGGGGGGGGTAGGGGGGGGGGGGGGGTTGAGGTGGAGAGTTTGGAGGTTTGAAGGTGAGAGTTTGAAATGAAGATAGTTGATTGAAGAGGATCATGATGGAGAGTTAGAGGTGGGGCCTACATTGAACATGTTGGATAATGACAATGAGAAAGGTTGTAAATAAACTTGGTCAATTGAATTAGTCAACCAAAATGTTTAGTCTGTATTTGACAAAAGCTTTTGTACAAGAGCTTTCTTGTTAGAATTTATTTTTTTCAAGGATTATTTCGTGTTGGCTTTTTAGCGGGTTGCCCGTAAACTACACAATTATTTTTTGTGCGTCTCTATATCATTTATTTTTTCTCTATGCTCCCTTAAGTCGTTTATAATCCTTAAATTGTGTTTTTTCAATTTTAAACAATGATATTATTATTGTACCCTTACACTATTTACCCTGCCTCCCTAATAAAAATTCACGTCTCAGTGTATGCAGTAGCTAAATCCAATCTGCCATCACCCATTCCGATCTGCAATTGCGGCATAGTATCACCCATTCGGATCCAAAATGGCATTGCAGCGTATTATCTCAACCTCCACATCTATGGGTATGGAAGCAACTAGTCAAAAAAGGTGAAAAAGGTAGAGGGACACATAGCGTAAGGATATAATAGTCACTTTATTGTTTAAAATGAAAAAGAAAATGCAATTTAAGGGTGAAAAACTATTTCAAGGGCACATTGAAAAGATAGAGAGTATAAGACACATAAAAATGGATTACATGGTTTAGAGGCAACAGGCTAAAAGCCTTTCATGTCTCTATTAATGGCCTTCCATTCTCACGAGTCACGCCTGACGGGTTCAATAATAACTCTACGTAGTTTCAATAATTATGTGGTTTTGACGTGATATCTAACCGAAGACGGTATTCATCCAGACTTCAGAGAGAATACAAGTTATTTATTTGCTCATTAATTAATTTAATATATAATTATAGTTTGATAATATATACGAAAAATAATTTATAATATGTATAGTTAGGGGAAAAAATGAATTGGTAAACGAGGGTCCATGTTATAACTTATACAGGATGCATTATGTCCTAATGTACAATTGTTTGGTTGCCGGCACGAACACGGAAAATGCAAAACTACCTTCCGTCCTCTAATACCACCCAAAATTTTGGTTGACATTTGGCAATCTTTTAAGATAAAGCATTACACAATCCTAATTAATTCACTTTATTCAGTGTTATATCAACTTAAAATTTATTTACAACATAATTTTATTGAGAATTTTATTCACTTTCTCTCCTTTTCATGTTACTTTATCTTATACCTTACTATATTTTTACTTATCTTATTATTTATACATATGTTATTAATAAAATTATAATCTTTACAATAATTAATTTTTATAATATAATATATAAGATTTAATTTATTTGTAATTAATTAATTAATTACAACAAATATTAATAATTAAATGAAATAAAAATTAACATTTTATTAAAACAAGACACAATATTATGAATCACTCGGTAAATCGAAACATACACAGATTACTGAAAACTTGAAAATAAACAATAAAAAGCACACACTAAACATTGATAAACTTGAAAGGTGTAAAATAACTCATTTTTTGTGTCTAAATGTAACAAACCTAGGCTTTATTTATATATCTCAAAAAATAAAAAATAATTATATATTTTTAATATTTTTATTTTGATGAATTATTGAAAAAATAATGTATTTATTAAGAAATGAACAAAAAAAGCTGAAAAAGCAGCCAACGGGGCGCTGCCACGCAGTCGCCATTGGCTGCTTTTCACCAACCGGTCTCACTTAAACCTCAAACCCAAGTATCAAATATTGATACTCCCACTTTAACCCCAATTTTCGCATCTCTCTTGTGAAAATCTCCACTTCAACCTCACTTTATCATAAACTTTAACCTCTAT
>CM016567.1:17466414-17562288 GCA_003412495.2 Echium plantagineum | reverse complement strand
ATGATTAATCAAGATTTTTTTATGATGTCCTAGTCTCCTATTCCCAGTTTATGCTCACATAGGACATACGTTGGAGTTGTGCAAGAGGAAGTTGTCAAAGAGGCTCAAATGACTTTGGTAAATTTGTTCTATTAGTTGCGACTTTGCACGCAATTGTGGGTGATCTATTAATGTTAAGATGCACATTCCACATCGGCTATCGATATCCTTCCGGGTCAATATATTGGGCTATTCTCTTTATTGTCAATTGATTTGATTAGAGTGGAACCCATAGAATCTTAACATGGTATCATGAACCAACCAGAGTTATTGAGGCACATGTAATCCTGCCAATGTTTTTCCGGCAATTAATAGCGGCGAAAAATTCCGCCGACGATTGAGTTACATGTGAGGGGAGTGTTAAGATGCACATCCCACATCGGAAGTTGATGTCCTTGATTGATTTTAGAGTAGTGGAACCCATAGACTCTTAACAATTAGTTGCAAATTTGCAGTGGGTGATCTATTAACTACCAAACAACAACATGCTTCTCAGTCTCTCGAAGTGGCACAAATATTATCTTGTTTGGTATATGGCCAGGCTTTAGTATCTAAGACTTGACAACCTGTTGGGAGAAATATGGACAAAGGGAATATAAGCATTGTCGTTCAGTCTCTAATCTAGAAACCCTAGGAACATGTCCGAACAATTGTTAAGGTTTAAGAGTCTAAAATGGAAGAAACTAATGTAGGTGTTGTAGTTGCAAGAGCAATTAGCTCATATTCGACTACATGTCTTGTCGAGATTAATGATCAAATAGATGTCGGGGGGTGCACCCATCATGGTTGAGACCAAGAAGAACATGGATGATTTGTGACTTCTAAATCTTCATAATTGTGTTGATCAACTTTGTAGAGAACAAGTCGAGTAAAGGTGAGAAGACTTGTGTTTGAACCAATTTTAGTGGCTGATGAGGTGAGTATCGAACGCAGGACCTTTTAGCCACTGACAAGAGCCTTTTCCACTAGGTTATTCGATTAACTCTAATCAAGAGGCTCTTATAATATAAAAGATGAGAAAAGTATATATGATTGCATCTCTTTCATGTGAATAAGTACACATAAGAGAGGAACAAACCATGTACAACAAATAAGCTTTACATTTAAAACTTCAAATGGTAAACAAAAACAATCTATTCACAATAAACTATATCTTGCTACATACAAGGGAAGGTTTTGGTTTGAAAAAACGAGATCCCATCACTATAAGTTGAGATTGACCATTTAGTCTTTCACTAGCAAACTTGTAGTCAATCTCCTCATCTACCATAATTGGGATAACAAATTTGGTTTCACCTACATAGACAAATACTATTTTAAATACGTTTCACCTTGAATAGTAAACTGTATCGGAACAACATTTTAAAACACTAATGACAACACGATTTTATAGTGTTTCGGGTCGAGTTCGGGTCGTGTCAAGTAATATAGTGATAAAGTAGAGTATCGTCTCCCCGAAATCCAATTTAATAAATACTAGTTACGTTCTTTATCCTTAATTAACTATGATTAATGTGTGATGATTGTAATCTAAAATACAACACAATTAACTATGGAATTGAAACGACAAACTAATTAATGCAAAATACTGGAGAAGAATGGCTAGGACACATAATTGCGTTGGATAATCAAACATAATTCACAATGGAGTAATTCATCTGTTCATAACAATAGCATACGTAGGCCACTGACGTCACTTCTCAGTTAGCTATCACTTCTATGATAGCTTGAAATATGAGACCTATTATCACATATGCTCATAAATTGCAGAAGTCAATACCTATATCTCTATGGTAACTGAATCAAGTGTTCTGATTATTAGTTACTAAATGGTTGTGCTATCTCGAGTCGCAAGTCATTTATATGAACAATTTAATATTAATATCATGATATCAAAAAGTAATTACACACGATAATCAGAATTATGAACGCACGGAATAAATTAACTCCGAAGTAAATTAAATTATCATATCCAACTACATCATGGTCCAAGCCAACAATAAAATTAGTTCATACTATGAGATGAAAATAAACACAATACTTGAATTAAATTCATCCTTATAGAAATACTTAATTGAAACTTAGATCTGAACTCTAGCTGGAAAATATCTTCTAGTCGCCACAGAACCTCTGTATTTTCTATTGCTGAAAAACTAGAATGCCGCTAGAAAACCTAATAGTCTTCTTTTTATAAGCACGGGCTTTCTCTGATTTTGGGCTTGCATACTCTTCTTGGGCCATGACTTGATATCACTTTAACGAGATGTCCAATATCATCAATTATATATCCAATTTCTTCATTTTAATCAATAATTGTCTGAAACTCAAATAAGACGCGAAAAAGTGCAAATTATATCTCATCAACGTACAATTAATATAGATTAATATCCAATTAGGCTCTTAAAATACGATATAATAAGTGCTTATCAACTAACACCAATCCACCTCGATTACCCAGCTATGAATGAACCTTTACAAAACCCTTCTCCATTTTTTTATGGACAAATGGCTACGGACATCACTAACGTTTGATTTATTTACCACATTTACCACTGATGTTCACTTTCGTGCCAAAGACATCACTCATGTTCTAATACTACTCAACTCGTCTACTTTTCGCCAATTTTGCTGAAATCGCATTTTTAAGCACAAAAGTTATAAGGGCAATTTAGTCACAACACTTAAAATTATACCTGTTTCATTTTTAAAATTACATCTTTTCCAGATTGTACTTATTAAATTTTGGGGCTTTTCAAAAATTGAACATGTGTTTTTTTCTCTAAAGCTTCATTTGATGGCCAATTAAGGGGGGAAATGTAATATCTAGAAGTAGTTGCTAATAATTTTAAGTGTTGTGACTAAATTGCCCTTCTAACTTTATTGCTTAAAAATGCAATTTTAGTCAAATTGGGGAAAAGTAGATGAGTTGAATAGTATTGGAAATGTCTTTAGCACGAAAGTGAATGTCAGTGGTAAATAAATCAAACGTTGCTGATGTCCGGTGCCATTTGCCCTTTTTTTATTTACAAATACCCCTCTCCTTGATTCACCTAAATTCGAAAATCCATTTTTTTTTGTAATTTATCAGTGACTCGATGAAATTACAACTAACAAATAGTGAAACTGATGAGTATTATACATAATGAACACATAAATTTTAACTAAATTAACAATTAGAGTATAGCATTAAACAAGTACATGCTTTCAACAAGAAACAACGAATGGCCTAGTGGTTAGAGGTCTTCAGTGACTTCGAGATCTGGGTTCGATTCTTATTGTAAGGGACTGTGGGTGGGTTTTAAAAAAAAAGTACTACATGCTTCCAACAAGAGTTGAATGTTAGACATTTTATTGAAAGTTCGGGTCAAATACGACAAGACAATTGTTACGCGATCGACAAATCGAACATACCATTTGAGCAAAAAAAGCTACCCTATAAACAAGGTTGCTTGCCGAAGATATTTGTCCCTTTAAAATACGTGAGGGGGAAGTAGCAGAGATAGCATAAGCTTCCAAAGTCGCCTCTCCTTTTTGTTTTGTCCCAAATTAATTGTCCATATTTTACAGTAAAAGAAAAGTTATCTTTGAATGGAATGGGTTTTCTTGTTGTAAAGCCCTACAGTTTAAAGCAACATTCTCTTGTTCGCATGGCTTCTCATTTATATGCTTTTTCTTCTTCACTTCATACACACTCTCCTTCTCCTACTACTCCATTTTCATTCTCTTCTTCTTCTCTTTCACGTCCCAACCTTATCTTCAATCTCAGGTACAATTTATATTGCATACCATATGTTTGTGTTTATGCTTCAATGGGTTCTTGAAATTGTTGAAAGTTAACAACTGTTTGTGTTTATGCTTCAATGAGTTCTTGAAATGGCTAACAAGTTAACAACTTTGAATGCTTTTTCGAGAATTTGGTAGCCATTTGGGGGAAAATTTTGATTGGTTGTTATGAATTGTTTAACTTAATTGTTGTAGACCGTGTGTTAGTGTTTTTGCTTTGAAAATGTGTTGTTCTAGAATTGTTGAAAAGGTGACAGTTTTGTTTATCTGAGTAGAACTTCCTAACCATTTGTGTTAATTTTCTGATTGGTTGTTGTGATAACCTTAATGTTGTAGACTATCTGTTCATGTTTTTCGCTTCAGTTCGTGGTTGTTCTTAGAATTGTTGAAAAGTTAACAACTTTGTATATTTTATCAGAAATTGCAAGCCGTTTATGTTCCATATTCTGGTTGTTCTAATTTTTTTTGTATTCTACAACTTTCAGACCATATGTTTGGTTTTAGGATTAAGTGGTTCCGTAGATTTCTATTTTCTGATATTTGTGCTGGTCTTCCGAAGTGTTTGCTTGAGAGAAATAGCTAGGCATTTGTCATTTGTGTTACATTTTCAGATTGTTCGCTGTAAATTTGTGTAATCCTTATCTGGCATGGTTTCTGGAAATGCTGTTCAGTTTGTTTCAGTGGATTAAATGATTCTGAATTTGTGATGTTTGTTGGAGCTTATTTAGTATGGAGTGAAGTTGTTAATGGTGTAGCATTGTTGATTTGTGATTCTTGTTCCAGGGATAGTATTAGGTTCCGAAGGGCTCACTACGGATTTTCGATTCACAATGCTTTCTCTCCCAAAGCTTTTATGTCAACTGTTGCCGCAGAGGAAGAAAGTACCAGCGCAAAAGCCTACGGGTCGGAGCAAATTCAGGTCAGTCAAGTCAACATAACATTTTAGTATTAATGCTCTCCTCCTCCTTATTGTTTACCCCATATGCTTCAGCAGTTCATTACCTCCATTGAGTCTTTTGAGAAATGTTCCGACTTCTGAGTGAAATATTGATTTCATTTGAACAAATTCTGATAAGTAAAACACTTTGGTCGACTGATAATTCAATTACCCGGACCGATTTAGATAAGATCAGAAATTTCTAAAATAGGGTAGAGGTAAGTTCAGGAGAGGGAGAGGGAGATGGAGAGGAAGAAGAGGAGCAGACGGTGAGGGAGGGGGAGGAGGGAGGGAGGGGGAGAAGGAGGGGAGGAGAGGAGGGACGTAGAAGCCAGGGTTGAGGATGAGATCAGTCCCAGGGGCAGAGGGGGAGGCTCAAGGTGGTAGCCTCGCTAAATTGAAGCCACGAAGGTCGTATAATGATGGCGGCGGCTCTAGTAATCCAAAAGATCTTAACTTCAATACCTTCTTCCTTAACTACTTTCCATAAGCCTCCAACTTCAAGTGGCCTCCAAGTAGCTATAACCGAATATGAATGAAAAATAAATTACTTTAATAATTTGGTGACATTCTATTTGCAATCTCTGATGTGAATTTGCCCATTTGTTGAAATTGCAATGATAGTGAGATTGCAATGAAACTATCACCATCTTTGAACTGAGATTACAATTCAAAGACATATAAAAGAATTGGGTTCTTTAGTTTTGATTCGGAGGTTGAAAATAATGTGACTTCTTAGTCTTGTCTTTCGTAAAAAACACCTATAAGGTGCATGAAATAAAAACAGTCATATGTTGTAAAGTAAGTACGGATTAATAATTTTGTTTGCCACCACATCTCCGGCATCATATTAACTTTTTTGTGTGTTTCGAGTCCGGATATGAGTATGTGATGTAGAGTAGTGGCTGAACTTGCTTGAATGATTAATATGATGAAAATATTAGATTTGAAAACGACGTCATTTTGGCCCAAGTTTCAAAAAATTTGCTCAAAGAAAATAGTTTTTGATTGTCTTTTTTTGCGTTTGAACTACCAGAATCGTGGTCCTGGGTCCGCCTATGCTTAGATGTAATTACTGATATTTCTTCTAACAAGTCATTTGATATTACAATTAAACAATAATATTTACAATTCTGAATTATAATTGTCATAAGATGTATCTAGTAAGGTATTCTTTTTATGGTAGGTTTGTATCTTCCTTCATTTGTTGCTTCAGTGGGCCAACTGCAGTGACCTATTTTACTTTCACAGTAACAAAATTTCAATTTTGTGAGAATCAATCTAACTGCATACACATTATTCTTTCTTGTTCAAGAACTTAAAATTGAGTTATACAACACAGAAATTTTAAAATGCCTAATCAATCGTAAAAGCAATGCTTATGATGCTTTTTCCCCCTTTTCTTCTATGGCCTTTGCACTCTTTTGAAAAGGAATTTCTCGTCCACTCAGTAATGATACAGTTTGTTTCTGTAGGTATTGCAAGGTTTAGATCCTGTTAGGAAGAGGCCAGGAATGTATATTGGAAGCACTGGATCTCGTGGCCTGCACCATCTGGTATAAACTTTTCTCGTGAGCCTAGTCCCGTTGTAGCTCACTTGTAATTTTTAGTTTTTCACGATTCCTCATTTTATAGGTGTATGAAATTCTGGATAATGCTATTGATGAAGCACAAGCCGGATTTGCGTCAAGAATAAACGTGTTACTTCTTGCAGACAACTCAGTCAGTATAACCGACGATGGGCGTGGGGTATGAGATATTAAGTCTTGTCGTAGAAACTACTATTTGTTACTTCATATCAGAAGGTGAAACTAATTATTTTAAACCGTCAAAAATGAAAGCGGAGATATTCTTTAGTACCGTCAAAAATGAAAAGAGGGTGATAATTTTTTGTCCTAAGTCAACCTTTGTTGCTTCCTATCTTTGTAATGTACTCCAAAACTATTTTGAGTCAATTCATGTGTTCAAAGCAATTCTGCTTTAGTGTCTTGAAGTTCCGAACTACTTATGAAGGCAGTTTCTTTGTTATCTCATGGTCAGCAGTCTTTTACTTAGTAAGTGTCAGGATCATTGCAAACATAAATCTAATAATTGATCCTAACACATTCGGTTGATTTTTCCTCCTCTCCTCTTTCCTACTGTTCTGATGCATTAGCTTTAGTTACTGAAGTTATCTTCTTCCTTGCCTTCTTTACAACTTTGTTTTTCATTCTCTGAAGAAATTGTCCTAAGTGTAGTGTCATGGAGTGTAATTAATTCTTAACTTCGATTTAATAGCAGAAGGAACTCAAATGCAAGCACGGGTAATTAGTTGAAGGACATTGTGATTCGTTAAATATTGGCTTGAATTTTTCATTACTTCGACTCCTGGACATGATGCTATCAATCCACTTCTTGTTTTTTTAATTCTCTCTCCAAATTTAAACCGTTCATCGTCCGTTTGTTACAATGTACCCACTAAATATGAAGGTAATAGCAATAGTAAGTCAACACTCCGCATAAGTAAATGAAGTTAAGGGCCTTCCTCAAATGCAAATTGGAAGTAATCTCTTGAATGTCATTGTGATTACATAATTTGAATTGGATTGTCATTTTCATTGAATTTTGCTCCTGGGTTTGATGTTATCATTCAAAGAGCTTAAAATCCTCTTGCAGAATTAACAACTCAGATCATCTAACACTTTCTTTACTTCCTCAACAGATACCGATCGACATGCATCCAGTGACGAAGAAATCTTCTTTGGAGACTGTCTTGACGGTATACTTGCACTAAGTTGCAACAGTATAAGTCGAGTCAAGTAGTAATTGTGTAACATCAGATTTATTATTCTGTTCATCAACCTTTGTATTAGTTACGTTGATGTTGCATCTGTTTTCTTGTTTGTGTGGGCATATGGTACAATATATGTTACTTAGCTGTTGCCCTGCATTGGGTTCAACATGTTTGGGATTTTTTATTGTTGAACTCTGGCAAGGGTTTTGCTTTTTCGTTTGCATTTTGTCTTCTATAATCATTTTTAAACACTTTGCAATTCTATAAGAAATGTGGCAGTACCTGATTATGATTGTCCATGGTGATCAACTATTGGTCTAAGCCATCTTTGACGATTAAGCAACAATTTTGATGCAATCTGCTGTCACATGTGCCCTAGTCTTCTTCCCACATTCATCTTTACTCAGTCTTATTAGGATAGTGCATTATGCAATCAGTCCTGACATTATTGTTAAACTTATCTATTTTAATGATTATCTCTTACATTTTGTCGTACTCAATTGGTCTTCTATTTTAATGATTTTCTCCTACATTTTGTCTTTACATCAACTTATGATCTTAATATTTTGCAGGTGCTCCATGCAGGTGGAAAGTTTGGTGGTTCAAGTAGTGGTTACAGCGTTTCAGGTGGATTACATGGTGTTGGGCTATCTGTTGTCAATGCATTATCTGAGGTCAAATTTCTTTTTTCTATAAACAAATAATATTTTTTTAATTTGTTTAGTTGTTAAAACTTTGATACAAACAAACAATGGGAAGCAAGAATTCCAAGACAGATATACAACACATAAAGTTATCAAGTATAGAGAGCCTTAGAGCTTGTCCATGCATTTATCTTCTTGCTGAACTATGATCGAAAGTGTGCACAAACTAGCATCTACTAAGTTGCTCTTGCAATTGAGTGTAAAGGGTGTTTTGTTGATGTGTTTTGGAGCTCTCTATGAGCTTTGTGTAAGGCTTGTAATTCTGATCTCATAATCGTTGCTAGGAAATAGAGAACATTTCTTATGTGAGGGAACCTTAGTTGGAAAATACATGTTAATTGCTCTTATTTTTTGTTCGTTGATTGGCTTGTGGTGATTAACATTTGCAACTATTGCTTTAACATTTGCCTAAACTTCATTATCTTAATTCTTATCCATGTCAACAGGCCCTCGAGGTCACAGTATGGCGTGATGGAAAAGAATACCGACAAAAATATTCCCGCGGGAAGCCAACATCGGCGTTAATGTGTCATGAGCTACCAACTGAAGATCAATTGCGTCAGGGAACTCGCATTCAATTTTGGCCTGATAAAGACGGTCTGTTCTTATTTGACTTGCCTGCCAATAAATTCTATGCTCACGAATTACTTCGATTATATGTGATTGAGATATCAACTCTGTATTACACACTTCATGCAGTATTTACAACTGCCATAGAATTTGACTACAACACAATTGCTGGAAGAATACGTGAGCTAGCCTTTCTTAATCCAGAGGTATTGACAAGTACAGTATATTCTGCAGTGTACTGTTGGCATATTGTGTGGATTTCCTGCTTATTCAGTTGTAGAAATATTAATTAAGTTGAGAAGACAAAAGCTTGAGGAAGTTTCTTCTTTCCCTTGTGGTCATCTTTGAGGGACAATATATTTGCATAGTCTAATCTTGATTTGATTCTTACATTCACCTTCATCTATCTGCTGCCTTTTCTACTCTCCTCTTAGATACTTCTACCCTATTGGGAACTTTTGCTGCGTTATTGCAGGAAATACTACATCCAGTGTGTAATATGTTGTAGATAATGTAAAAATTATTAAATATATACTGCAGTTTGACATCTCATGACCTGCTTCCTTTGTTTTGCAGCTGATGATTACACTAACAAAGGAGGACGAAGACATGGAGAAAGCTCATTGCAATGAATATTGTTATGCTGGAGGGCTGATTGAGTACGTGAAGTGGCTAAATGTTGACAAGGTAGATCTCTCCCCTTATATTTGTGTTGACAATGCTCTATTTCAACTTCGAAATTCCCCTATGAGGAGACTGTTCACTATTTCCAAAGCGCTTCATGATTTTTTTCCCTACTCTATCAGTTTAATATGCTATGTCCTAATACTTGATTGTTTGATCACTAAATGTAATAATTGGTTAATTTATTTTGTGAGAAATGCATTCACAACATTCTATCTTCCAAAAATATATAACTTTAGACATTATATTTAATAGGGCTTTTTTTCATCTGGCCATCTGAACATTTTTCAAATTTTCAAATAAGCACCTGTACTATTTATCCTTTCAAATAGGCGCTGGAACTTTTGGAAGGAAATTTCATAGAAAGTTGTGGTGCCCAGATGAAAAAAAGCCTTTTAATAGATATTGCTTCTTTTTTCTTGGCCAGAAACCTATTCATGATGTACTAGGGTTCCGAAAGAAAGCAGATGGGATCACAATTGATGTTGCTTTACAATGGTAATTTTACCTTCCCCCCCCCCCCCCCCCCCTCTCCTAACTATTCCCTTTGCTTCTTTCTCTATTGTTTTCTGTTGCAGCTTGAATTTCACATGTTATTCTTGTGAAATTAACTTTGGTTATTAATATTTATTTAGACATGACTTTGTACATTGTACCAAACCCACTTATAATTTCTTCGAAATGTACGTGAAACTCATGTAATATTAGAAGTCCACCAACAGCCCCCACCCCCAAAACTAAAGTGTTATAAAATGTTACACTTCCCTTTTGGTACATTGAGACAACCTCGCTTGTAAATTAACCGTCAGTATCAATACTGGAAATGTGATTCTTCAAAATGCGTCTGAGCCTTACATACCAACAAGATACTTATTTTCATTAACAAAACCACAATTTGTGCTGATAGATAGAGAAAACGGTGATTAGGTGAGGGTACAGGTGAATCACTTAGAAAGGTTTTGTATGCAGTTGAAATAACGCCCACTAGGGGGGTCGGTAGAGTAAAGAATAAAATTATATCACATTGGAGGGGGGGGGGAAGGTTCAAGTACATCATGAAATTACAGATGCACTGCACGAGGGGTTTTTGGTGCACATACTAAGTATTTTAAGGGGAACGGTCAGCTTACATGCATGTGAAAAAAATTTAAGCGTGGCACGTTAAGATCAATGCCAATTGGTTTTCCTTCAGGTGTTCAGATGCTTATTCAGACACAATTTTGGGTTACGCTAATAGCATAAGAACTATTGATGGGGGCACTCATATAGATGGTATGAAGGCATCTCTGACAAGAACATTAAACAACCTTGGAAAGAAGTCCAAGATTATTAAGGTACAGTGAATCTGCATACACACATTTCTTTGTCTGCTCTAGCATAAGATACTTCCTCTTTGTGTTCGGACCCTAGTATGCTGTTTATTGGAATCTAAAGCATAGTGCTTTAAACAGAACAATCAGCTGCTTGTTGCTTTGTCATCCAACTCATATAGAAATGTAATTTATGCTAACACAGTCATTGCTTTAAACAAAACAGACATCTGCTTGTACATTTTTTTATAACTCATACATAATGTGATTTACTCTAACACAGCACTCTTTAACTCATCTCATGCTTATCTTTTGTACAAATTGTATGTTCTGTGTTAGCAAAACAAACTTTTAGCCGGAGACATCAATTACTGTGTATGATGGTCATTTCTGGATTTGTTTGATCTTTTTGACCAATCATGATGCGCCCCCATTGGTTACCCATAGTTTAGTCTTGAATTATGGTGCTTCTCATACGTTATCATGCTACTGAACATCTGTTTCCATATTTGTATAACCATATTTTGGTACTGAATATATTTTCTTATTACAGGAAAAGGATATTAGTTTGAGCGGTGAGCACGTAAGAGAGGGATTGACTTGTGTTATCTCTGTCAAAGTTCCGAATCCGGAGTTTGAAGGGCAAACAAAGGTAACCTGGCACCAGTGAATCACAATATATAAGTCAGTTTATTGCAACTATTTGTTTATATATTGAAGAATATTATCATCGAAGTCATTTTTGTATCCCCTTGTGCCTGTAATTAGTAATATGTATCATCTCCTTTAATAATTCTCTACTTCATTGTCGGTGAAGACAAGATTGGGGAATCCTGAGGTGAGGAAGGTGGTTGATCAATCTATCCAGGACTATCTTACTGAATACTTGGAATTGCATCCCGATGTGTTGGACTTAATCCTCTCAAAATCTCTCAATGCTCTCAAGGTAAACTAGTAAGCTATTGAATGTGGATTAGTTGTTAGCTGTTGGAAGGCTTTTGTTATATTAACATATGGTTTTCCATATCAGGCAGCGTTGGCTGCTAAGAGGGCACGAGAGTTAGTACGTCAAAAAAGTGTTTTGAGATCCTCATCTCTTCCTGGAAAACTTGCTGATTGTTCGGCTACTAACCCTGAGGAATGTGGTATGTAGATCTTCGCTTTCCATGTGCCAAGTAGCAGAGAGTGATTAAATTACATTTACTTGACATCAATCATGCCCAACTTTGATATTGGACTGTTCTAGATTATTTATTCTTACTCATATTCCATTTTTGAATGAGCTAGCTTGTTTATTTGTTTTTATCCATAGGGATTGAGTTCTTTTTCTTTTTCTGAAGTCTTTTCTGTTTTCAGTTGATGGTAATTTAGTTGACAAACTAATTACAATGGGGCAGGGGGGTGGTCATTTCTAGAAGTGAGTGTATATCTAAAGCTTTAGGCGGTGGCTAGTCACAACAGGTTTCTCTGAATAAAGAACATATCTTAAAACTCAATGTAAATTTTAAATGGACTCATGGCTGATAGCATAGGACTAACACGTTAAGGCTGATATTCCTCAGAATTACCTTTTATATTTGTGCACTAATCATATGTTGGTGTAATAAGCACATTAATTACATTCCCAGTTTTCAAGGCGATGATAGTTTTAAATATATTATTACCTTCAAATAGTTGTTTCAAATCGACTATTTACAAGATCATTATCTCAGCTTTGCCGTCACATTTGAGTATGATATTTAACTATTTATTAGTATGATAATACGTGGTTTAAAGACAGCAAACAATTTCTTACCACTGGTTTTCAAAAATATCAGAAATATTCATTGTTGAGGGAGATTCAGCTGGTGGAAGTGCAAAACAGGGTCGTGATCGCCGCTTTCAGGTATATATGTTTTGGTTTTCTCTATTGTATTTGATTTTATTTGCCCCTACCCCGACTGAGATCTAAAATGAACAAAATAAGTGAAACTTTATTTCCTTTATCTTTTTCTAGCGGCTTGTCTGCTGATATTCTCACTATAGCAAATACTTATATTCTATCCCAAGAGAACATTGTCTCTGGCAGAATCATTTTGAACGGAAGGGGAAAAACTTATGCTATAGATATTGTTGCCCAGTTGACCTTTCTTCCATCTCTGTATATTTCTTAATAAAAGCATCTCCGAAGTCATTCACTCCCTCCTCTAAAGAGATAATGTTTTAGCCTAAATTGCTTATTTTGCTTACGTCTATACTTGATATCTCAATAACTACAGTACAACCTTTTCTCCTTTTTCCTATTTTGGCCTTCAAACTGCAGCATTTTAGTGATGCTATAACAACTTTTAAGGCTTGATTATTATTTAGTTCAGGGTAAAGATGAGAAATATCATCTCACCTTAATTTAGAAGGCTGAGGAAGTATTATGTATATGCTAGTATGAACCACGGAATGGTAGGACTAGGAACAACAAAAGTGAAGTTTAAAGTTGATATATAGCCAACAACTGTAGATCCTTACAAACTTAGCAACTTAAACTTGATCTTGATGCATTTATCTCAAACTAATCTGATCATAATCCCTGTAAATAGAAGGTAAGTCCAGCCGATCCAATCTTCTTATACATCGAAGCATCTCTGAGAAGTATACCAATGTTCTCTATCTGCTCTTATTTGTTCCTTAAGGATGTCCAAAACTGAAATGCAAAATTGGCAACATTACAGGCGATTCTCCCTTTGAGGGGTAAAATTCTAAATATTGAACGACGAGACGAAGCAGCAATGTATAAGAATGAAGAGATTCAGAATCTTATTCTTGGTCTAGGACTTGGAGTAAAGGTTGTCTTCACCACACCTGCTTTTTTGCCTGTATTGGAAACCTAAGATTCCTGTTCTTATTCAGTTATCTGCTATTTCAGGGTGAGGATTTTAAGAAAGACGCACTTCGTTATCATAAGATCATTATCCTAACTGATGCTGATGTGGAT
This sequence comes from Echium plantagineum, assembly GCA_003412495.2. NCBI lineage: Eukaryota > Viridiplantae > Streptophyta > Magnoliopsida > Boraginales > Boraginaceae > Echium > Echium plantagineum. Next base: position 17,548,520 of record CM016567.1, on the reverse strand, counting down.
GGTGCTCACATACGAACATTACTGTTGACTTTTTTTTATAGATATCAGGTTTGTGCTCGAATATATTTTGGCATGTTTAAGATATTTAACATGGACTGTTTGGGTTATATCTAATTTCCTCATTCTGTATTTGCCATGAGAAAATGTTTAACTTGTCCGAGCAAGTGGGATTAGAGCAAAACTTAGGTTTTGTATGCCAATGTTTTAGATTTATGATTGCCTGTGCGATGCATGAGCAAGCTACAAACAAAAGTAGAAAGCAGAGAAGACACTATTCATGTATCTGATCATGGATGCAAGTGTCACTTTATTAAAGAAGGTATATTTTGCAGAAAGCTTTATTCGATGAAGGTTGCATCTATGTTGGTGTTCCACCTCTGTACAAGGTTCGTCATTGATTTACATTTTTTTATCCTTATTTTTCTCATGTTTGTTAACAGTATTGCACAATGCATTATTCGGAAGTTTTTGAAATGTAAACAAAGTAATACAATGTTGTCATCTGAGATTAAATTTTGGTTATAATGAAATACCAAATTTCTACCTTACTCATGATCAGGTAGAAAGAGGAAAGCAAGCATATTACTGTTATGACGAGACGGAGCTTAAAAAAGTCCAGAATTCATTCCCAGCAAATGCATCATATAATATTCAAAGATTCAAAGGTAAACTGAAGTTTATAAGATTGAATATATCACTCATCGTCATTTCATGGAACTGAAATTTATCTCTACGCAACAAGTTGATGTTGGGACTGTAAGTGTGATGATCTTCTTATTATTATGTTCATGAATCATAGGGTTGGGAGAGATGATGCCGTTGCAACTCTGGGAAACCACTATGAATCCTGAGAGTCGGCTATTGAAGCAGTTAGTTGTCGATGATGCAGCAGAAGCTAACATTGTTTTCTCCTCTCTAATGGGGTCCCGGGTACGTATTGATCGTATCTCTAATCTGGTTAGTTCTTGTAATGTGCAGTAGCAATCGTATTTGTCGATTGACAAATGAAATGCATGTTTCAGGTGGACTATAGGAAAGAGCTTTTACAGAACTCAGCAGCCATGATAAATCTGGACCATTTGGATATATGAGTGTCGCAGGTTTAGCAAGTAAAAAAAAGGCATTTTTGGTTTTTAGTTACAACAACTTACTATTTTGTACAATTTGTAAGAATTTATATTGTTAAGAAAAATTAGAATTTATATTATTACTTTCTTCAATGCGGGCATTAAAATGAAGTATTAATTACTTATATTGATTTTACAACACTATATATCTTTAGTATTGCACAATTTGAACCCTAACTAGATGCTAGTATAAGAAATCCATTTTGAATTCTAAAAATCAATATAAAATGATTTGGCAGTTGTCCTTCAGCTTTTTATTAATTTTTTAAATTTTTTGTCCTCCCAATAATTTTTATTTTGTTTTCCTATCTGTCCACAATAATTGCCGTATTTTTCCCAATATCTTCTTCTTTGAATTTCTCCCATTCTTCTTTTTCTTCACAACGTCACTATCATCACCAATATTACCACTACCACCACCAAAATCCACAAAAAAAAAAATACTCTTACCACTTCTTTCACCCTACCATCACCATGGCAAGCACTATACACGAACAATGTATTATTTTGGTATGAAATGATTATTTATCCCTACATTTTGACTTGTGTACTAGTATTACATTTCCATATGTGGGGCAAAATAGTCAATTTACTCTTAAATTTCACTGGTTTGGTGTGTGTATAACAGATCAACATCGTCACATGCCCAACACCACCACCACTAACATGACTTCACAAGCACCTTCGCCACGACCAACAATATCACCACAACTCGAAAAACACCTCCCCAAAAAAATATCACAAACACTTTATTTTGCCTTAATTTCAAGTAGGCACATAAACTCCGATTATCTTTTCAAATAAGCTCATGTAGTACATTTTTTTACCATCTTTGCACCTAAGGTCATTTTTGGCACCTGAACTTTTAGGTTTTCTCATTTTTCAGCATTTTCAGTTATTGAATATTTTAACGAAGAACAATTAGACAATACACACCTAAATCTAACCCAAGCTACCAATAAGGGAACCCAACATCAAATATTAACCTAAACCCATTTATTCCAAAAATCCTACTATTATTACACCCCCCACCACCACCACCTTTCTCTCTTATCACAATAATGACCTCACCCTCTCCGACCTCCACTTCTCCGCCAGCGAAATCTTCCTCGCCGCCACTCGCACATCCTCCAACAAATCCCTTGGAGGTACCGTTTGTCATTTTTTGTGGAAAGATCTTTTCGCAAGGTCAATCAAGGAATCAATTACAATTTTAGTAAATTTGGATCACAACTGCGATTTTGACTAACCATGCAAACAAACTATTAGAAATAAAATTGCAATTTTGACTATGAAAGTGTGTCAAGTTTGAGTCTTTTGGTAGGTTTATTGCGATTGTTGCGATTTTATCACTTGCTTTACGTAATCCACCTTCTTCCGGGCGTTTTGTGAGAGGGGCCAAGCTATTGGCAAGCAAAATTACCCCAATGATTGGTTTACAAGTGACGGAGAGTGTTAAAATGCACATCCCACTCGGAAGTCGGTGTCCTCTCGGGTCAATATATAAGATGTTGGGCTATTCCCTCTATCGCCAATTAGTTTGAGAGTGGAACTTCATAGATTCTTAACATGGTATGAGAGCAAAAGTACTTTACCTTTTCATTCATCCTATGCCTCCTACTTCAAATACAGAGAACGGTTCTGTCTGTTGTTAATAGTAGTTCATTTCTCTTCTCAAATTTCAGAATAACGCCACCTTCGCAGCACCCCCGAGCACCTCCACTTATCCTAGCGGCTCCACTTCAACAAGAATGGCAACCTCATCCAATAGCTCGTTAATTCAACATTTCAAGAATACGAGATTCCCGAAACACATAATGAAAAGGCTGTTAGGGAAAATGGGGAAGATAATGAAGGTTCCATACTGAGGACCATTCTTACGTAAATATCTCACGATTGCATTCCTGAGCCTGCCAACTCAGATCAAAGTTATGAAAGCATTCTAGATTACACGTCATCCAGGAAGATTGACTCACTACGACGATGTTCAACAACTTGACGAAGCTAGTTGTTTTTAGAGTGGAACCTCATAGACTATTAACTACTCTAAACATGGTATAAGAGCCAAGCTCTAGTTAATGAGGCACCGCCGATGTTGTTCCGGCAAATAATACATGCGAGGAAAATTTCGCCAATGATTCGGTTACACGTGAGAGAGTGTTAAGATGCACATCCCACATCGGAAGTTGGTGTTCTCCCGGGTGAATATATAAGATCTTGAACTATTCCTTCTATTGCCGATTAATTTTATAGTGGAACTCATAGAGTCTTAACATTTTAGTATGGTTGCAAATTAATCATAAAAATTTTAGTCTTCCTATTGTATGGTCCTTTTTTTTATATAATTTCAAGAACTCTTTTATAGTTGGCACTTCAAATTAGCTAGTCTTTTAATATGAACTTCACCTCATTTGGTTACATGTTCCGTATGTATAATCTGCTATGATATTATACAAATCATTTCACCTAAAAGTGGGGTTGTTTGCTGTGATGCAGGTCAGTGGGTGTTGGGGTAGGGGTGATTTTTCATTTTTTTATAATAGTTATATATATTTTTAAAAAAGATCCAATATATCTCTAATTTAAAAAATTGAATTCGAATGTCGAATACCGAATATCAAATTTAAATACGAACATCTATGCGAGTTTCGAATACAAACGTTAAATAACAAGCGTGAGTATTGGACCGAATATTAAATACTCCATCAAGCTAATAGAAGTAATTAATCTAATATATTCGCGAATATTGAATCTAAAATGTTATGGAAGAATGATTTTTCGTTTGGCACTTGGACTTTTTCTTTACTATTGATGTCTGAGTGTTTTTTTAGTGGCACTTGAACTATTGTCGAATTTTTCGCTCTAAAAGTTATATCTTTAATATGACTAACTTGCCACTCGATTAAGTATTTTTTAAATCTAAATATCTGAAAATAGCTGAAAAATGAGAAATGTCTCATTAACCAAACAGTCAAGCTCTGGAGATAAGGTAAACGCCAATTCAAACAAGGTAAAAAAACAAATCAATTTCATGATATTCAGTTTCGATTTTTCACTCTAGGGATTAATTGTTCCATTATTCAATTGCATGTATGATACTCAATTTGGATGTGTAACATTATTATCTATTTAATTGTTTAATTGCTTGTGTTTTGTTTAATCAGATTTAATTGGGGTTCTATAACATTCAAGAAATCTCAATGAAATTTTGGTTTATAGTTGCTTTGGTTGCAAATTGTTTTTAACCGAATGGTTTAATAGCCTTTTCAATTTTGTAGTTTTGATTTTGGGGACATAACTAAAGAAGAAGATATAGGAAGATGTATGCATATCCAGGGTACATGGTCCAGTACCCATGGTCAACTCGGACCATTCCGACGACGTTTCTCCTACCTACTCAGTGGCCTCAGCCCCACACTGATGAGCTCCTCCTCGCTATTCAAGAATCTGATCTCGATGATAAGGTCCTTCTTTATCATACTCCCTCCCCCCTCTAAAAATTTTCCGTTTTTCGAATTTTTGTTGGTTGACTTTTTAATTTTTGAACTAGAATATTTGTTGTATGGGTCTTTGGGTAGAAAAAGAGATACTAATTAGGGAACCTGACCAGCAAGCATCGTCTCAGTGATGCTTATCAAGTTTACGCCATCTTGTGGAAACTTTATAGATAATCTTTGGGCGGTTGTTTAAAATCACCTTAAGCACTGATATCGTTGACTTTGGTAAAAGGAATGAGTGAATAATCGACAAGTGGAGGGAGTAAGGGACACTGATAGCAGTTCCGCCGAAATCTGTGCTTTTGTTTGTGGATCAAATGCTTCTACGGTTAACTATCATGATGCTTAGGAGTTAGGGCTATGCTCTTGGTTGGATCTTTATATGAGTAGTGTATGTAATGTGATGCAATTGCAATTGATTCTTCATATCGATGTTTGCCTTGGACAACAGTATTCTATATGTTGAACTTTAGATTGTTATCGTGTCCATGATAATGTGAACTACTGCAAACCCTGCCTATTATATCAAATTTTCAAGTAGTTCTGAATCTACTTTAGAGATGCACAAGCAGGTTTGGACTCTGAGAAGTGTCTATATGAAGTTATGTTTTTGTTTTTTAATCATCTTAGAAGGTCAATACTAACATCTGATGGGGAAGTTGGGAGGAGGTGTAGAAATTTGGGAACTTGAATATTTTCTCGAGCCCTGCTGTTATCCGTTATGTTTAAATAGGTCTGAGGTTGAATCATATCATTTTTTAATCTTTTGACCCATTGAATCGTGACTCTATTCGCTGTTGGTGTTTCAATTTTCAAGATCCTCATGTGTTAATGAAGTATTTAAATCTTTAAACTGTGCATCTCTATGAGTAGGGAAATTAAAGAAGCACTGGTTACTGGAAATTTTTATTAAGAATCATGGGATTTCACCCTGAATAAACTCTCTTGTATGCTTCTGATTTCTAATTATGGGGTACACAATACATGCATACATGCTCCTCCAAATCCACCTGGCATGCAATTCACTCTTCCGGTCCCCCTACCAGTCTTTAGTTTGTTAAGTTGGTTGAACAACCCTTACTTAGCCAGGTGATTGATATCGAGCAACAAAGAAACGAATAGAATCGATGTAGGATTAATTGACAAGTCTGAAAATGTAATGAAGGATTTCAAGGATCCTTCGTGAATCCTCCCTCCTTTTAGCTTGCAAACTTGAAGATATGCAACTCCTGGTGATTAACTTATAAGGATTACTCGTATATGTGTCCCCTGTTTACCCTTCTACAGAGGTTTTCATCTATATGCTCCCTTTTGGGTACTTCCCTTTTACCATTCAGGAAATTTTATGATACATTTCCAGAGCTCAGAATATAAGTTCCACATAATTATTGTCTGGAGAATTGAAGAAATATGTATCCTCTTTCTTGTGCGCTTTGGTGGTAAAAGTACAACAGCGTGGTTGAGGTTTATATATATAAATTGAGCGGCAAAAGCTTCTTTCTTTTATTAGGTTAGAGGTGTTAGTCAACTATGGTTGCCAGTTTAACAAGATATTTATATATTCACTGCTTTAACAAGTAGTTCTGGGAATGACGATAATTTTTCGTGTTAGTTGAATGAGATCAGGAAGATGAATAGCGACCTCATTGTGATGGGGAAGACAACTGTTGATAATGATAAAGAAGAAATCGACAATGATGTTGATGAAGACGATGCTGACAATGCAGAAGAATCTGAAGGTGATGACTTCGATCAGGAAACAGGTTGACGAGCTCTTCCACTCCCATCTCCTGTGAATATTATTTACTTGAATCAGAGTTCTTGTTAAATTGCCATGTTCGCTATGGAACTTAGATTTGAAGCTTGTCATTTGTAAGCAGTTAAAGAACTTAATTGGAGGCTCTCTCATGTATAATTTTCTTACATTCTGTTCTGTGTTTGTTGAAGACTAGCTGTGTTTCAGAAGCTTGCTCTAGTTTGTTTCTCCTACATGTAATGACCTTGCTCATTATATATCTTCATGACAAACAAATATACTCCCTCCGTCCCTAAAAGTTTGTCGCATTTCGATTTTGTAGGTCAAACATTATAAATTTTGACTATGAATTCTCATTAAACGATAAGAAATAATATACTCTTGTGGGATTTTGTTAGATTCTCATTATATATTTTTGAAAATATCAACTTTTTATAATTTTTTCGCATGTAAAATAAGAGATATTTATATTTTAAATTGTATTTTGTTGACTACGAAAAATCAAAATGTGATAATCATTTAGGGATGGAGGGAGTACTATCTTTCTGTTCTCAGTTCTTTTTTAGAGCAAGTATTGTCCTACCATCCATGAGCCAGGGATTCATACATTTTCAGGGTTAATAAACTATTATTATAGGTTTCAACTATTAGACAATTAGAATGAAATGCGAGATAAATTGTCTCAAACAAAAATTAAATCGAAGACCATCTGGTTGAAAGCCTAGCTGAAAGTTTGGATCAGATATGATCAACCTATTAAGCCATCAGATGGGATCTCAATAGATAGTATATTTTGAATTTATGATATTTCATTTTTATTACTAATTGAAATGAAATATAATATTACATGATTGCACAATACAATATCTCCGAGCACTATTTGATGCAAATTTTTTTTATCATAATTAACATCTATATTGTTTAACATATCCTTTTTAATGCGTATAATTGTCAATTCAATCAATCTTTCATGTGACGTTTTTCATTATTGATTAAGTTATAGTAAACGTTACAAAGATGGTTGAGTTCCTATATTAATGTGGTACTTTTATGTTAGTAATTCACTAGTTCTTTTAATCCGGTAACTCTTTAGATCATGTAGTGCAAAAATTTATGAATTAAACATAATATCATTGATTTGATTATGTTATCAACGTCAATCCTTAATTTTATGATGAATTATCATTATCATTATTAATTTATATTTTTATTAATACGGGGGTACATAAAATACATATATTAAATTTAAGAATCCCTCCAAATCGGGTGTTCCCACCCCACCCCCCACCCCCCAGTGCGACGTCTACAATAAGACTAGGGATAATGCCAGAGCAAATTTCATATCCCAGAGCAAAATCATGCTCACTTTCTTTTATACCCTTTGATTTTATGGCTTATAATTACAATATTGATTGTTAACGATTGAATACTTTTATTTCTATTCGAATAATGAAAACATGAATAAATTTTATAATTATTAATTGAGATTACGATGTAAATATAGTTTTGTGAAAAGGGTATAAAATGAATTGAGCATGATTTTACTCTGGCGATAGCAACTTCTGACATTATCGCTAGCCCTACAATAAACTCTTTGTTGGGTGTTCCTATTGATAAATTCAACAACTCTAGATCTTTAGATATAGTCTTAAGACCTTTTCATGGTGTCCAATTCGTTAACTGGTTATTTATCGATCTCTATATTTCGAAGAAATGTAATAATCATATCATTGTCGTTGTCAATATCATATCTCTTGTTTTCCCATGATTTTTTAAAGCTTTTTTTTTATGTGTTGAGTTTATTGTATTGCATACGGTTACTTAATTCTTCTTTTGGGACATTGCTTTCTTCTTTTTAACATTGACTTCTTCATGAGCTACTTACGCCATACTTTCACAATTGTTAAAAGTTTATTATTCTTAGTAGTTGTACCATGTTCGAAAAGAAATTATTCTTAGTAGTTGATAATAAGTATGCTATATTATCTTCACTTATTGTTTCAAGATGATATTCATTTAGGCGAAATATTTTAAAATTAGTAGATTTCATAAAGATTTAAGAGAATACAAGGCATCATTAATTTTTAATTTTGTACCTTCTGGTAAGATAATATTGGCTCTTCAAGAATCATTTATTAAATTTGTTGAACCACAAATAGTAATTATTTTTGGCTTATTTTCTTGCAAACTAATAAAGTACTTATTACTACGAAATATTGTATTAGTTGTGCCAGTACCTACCAATCAAATATGTTCACCGTCGAGATTGATTTTAAATAGATTACTTCTAGAATCCACGCCATTCAAAACACACATTATACATAAATAACCAAAAGTTTATGAAATGTAATTCTTATACTGAAACATACATACATACACAACTATACTTCCATAATTTAGATATTCTCGTCTATTACATTTCACCATCATTTGAATTGTTAAGATAATCATATATATCCCACCTGGCTTCTTCTGCCATTATAAGTGAATCAAAGATCTGTGTGAGAATAACTCATAGAAGTATCATTTGTTTTGATAAGATTTTTCTCAATATATGCGGTTGGTCTCTTCAGGGATGCCTGATATAGATGAACAAGATGTCTAGCAGTACGGTAGGTATGCGACCAATGCCTAGTCATACCATACCACATCGGTAACAAACATCTTCTTTGTTTATACATGCTTTTCAGACAAATCTTTCCCTTTATTTGGCTTCCGTTCATTCTTTGGTACGCCACTTCTTCACTCCTGGTGGTTTGGCTTGAATAAAAATTCTAGTAAATATTGTTTTTCTTACTCCGAAAACGTTTACATTTACCCTTATTATTACGTCGTCCATTTACCACCTGTAAAGCTCGTTGTCACATGTGCTTCAGGTACATAAACGGAGTCTACAAGACGAGATTCATGATTTCTTAACAATAACACATTATTTTGTTTTGCAACAAGCAAACATGAAATCAACTCCTAATATTTTCTAAATCAGCGCTCTCGATATTGTTGTTGCCGGCAAACATTCTAGGCATGAAAAGTAGTAAGCGTTTTCTCCATCAATTGTTCTTCAGTTACAACTTCATCACACAATTTCAGTTGTGATGTGATTTTGAATGTTGCATAGTTTTATTCTATCACAGATTTAAAAGCTTGATTTTGAATGTTGCATAGTTTTATTCTGTCACAGATTTAAAAGCTTGCAAACGAAGATTAAACTAGTCATTTTGAACCTTTGAGGCAGTAAACTTCAGGTGATCAAATCTATCCTTTAAGCAATTCCATAGAACTGCAGGTTCATTAACAATAAGATATTCAGATCTTAACTCTTCATATATGTGATGACGTAGAAACATTAAAGCTTACACTCTATCCTATTAAGATGGAACGTTTCTTGCTTTAATAGTCTAGGTGAGCTTTTTGGCCTGGAGGTATAACTCCATATCTAGAACCAATGACATATAGTTGTTTCCAGAAATATTTAAAATAGGAAAGTATATCTTAGTTAAATTTGACGACATAAAAATAATATGTAAGTTACCTTCTCCTTTAAAATGGTAACACTTACAATTGGAGCTAACTCGTAGTGATAACGTATTATAATTCAATGTTAGATAAACAACTATTTATGATAAATTGACAACTCAAATAAATAATAATAACTTTAACAAGAACTTTGGTGTTGGAAATGAAAGTTTACTCTTTATTATTTGAACTTTTTAATCTTACAAATATGAATGAACATGAAGAGTATTTATAAGAGTACAAAATAATATTAGTCATTATTCACATGATTCATTAAGGACGTTATCAAAATAGGTGACTCATTAAGTAATTCATCAAGTAGCTTATCAAGCTAGGTGACTCACTATGTGAATCATTAAATAGCTTATCAAGTTAGGTGACTCATCCATTAGACGATCGACCTACTTAGATTTATAACATGTACCAAATTATTTTATGATTTATTTTAATAAATACTACTCCTACAAGATTAAACTCTTGTTAAAATGATTTTGGTAGTACTGGCACTTAAACACTTTACACACAATCAAAAGGTATTTTTTTAGAAGTTAAATTACTATTTTGCCCTCTATTGAATCTTTAACATTATACTTAAAAATAAGAGGGGCAAAATAGTAATTTTACTCATAGAAAACATTAGTTGGGTGTGTTTATGACAACTCAGCTTAATAATATACTCCATCCATTTCACTTTAATGGTCCCTTTGAATTGGGGTGAACTTAGATGAAGTTTAAGTTCACCACGTTGGTAACCAATTTTCGGTACTCAACTAGGTTAAACGATTAACCTACATTCACCCCATTTTCATTACTGTGTAATGTAGCTGAATGGAATTTTTTAGTTATATTTTGCCTCTTTCACCTAAATTCACCTCATAAATTAAATAGTATCCAAAAAACTTTTTGATACATTCACAACCATCACCTAGAATGCTCTCTAGTAGGTTAATTTTCAATTATCGCACATCATGTACACAAAGGCTCGGTTCGGCTCGGCTGAGCTTCAAATCAGAAGCTCGACTCAAGTTCGAGGTTAATTTTCCAACTAATGTTCGACCCGGATTCAGCATGTTCGAGCCGAACAATTGAAAAGATTTCGATTCGAATGTGATAAAATGAACAAAATTTTCTAGATCTACCTCAAAAATACAATTGAAACTAAAATATAAACTTACCTTAATCAAATCAACATGTTTAGCAAAGAAAAAGAGGGAGGCGGAGGGGCGGCGGCGCGAGGGAGGCATCATCCATCTTTATTGAACAAGGGAGGGGGAAGGGAAAAGGGGATGGGAGGGTTGACACCTTGAGATGGGGATGGAATCGTAATGAGGATGGAATCGTGATGGAGATGGTGGAGATGAGGTCACCTTGGTTGAGAACAAAAAAGATGGATTGTGATGGAGATGGCGGAAATGGGGATGGAATCGTGATAGAGATGGGGTCACCTTGGTTGAGAACAAAAAAGATGGACTATGATGGAGATGGCGGTTAGGGTTCAGGGTTATTTCTTATATATAAGTTATCACAATTTACATCTCATTTCTTCATTAAAAGACCCCATTTATAATTTATTTCTAAAACTAATCCCAATGATAATATACTTTAACATGGTGAGGTGAGGTGTGCCGATCCGAGTTTTTTTGAACCGTTCAGCTCGACTCTCCGAATAACACAAATTAAGGTTCATCTCTACATTTGATATCCCGAGCCGATCCACGAGCCGAGCTTTTTCGAGCCGAATACCTCCAATCGAATCGCTCTGGTTCATTTACATGCCTAGACACCATGCTTGACTTCATGCTTTTAATCACCAAATACTTTATATTTACATTATTAGAAATTACAAAAAAAGTAATATCATGAAAATATTTTGAAAAACCAAATCCAATTATAACAATTTTTTTTATTTTTTTCGAACTAACGAATATAAAATAATTTGTTATCAAAGTTTGACGCAATCTCAAAACATCAATTAAAGTAAAATGGAGCGACTGGTATTGTTTTTTTTGTGAATTAACGACTAATTATGTTTTTTTGGTAATAAGCGATGATCGAATTAACGACTAATTATGAATACAATAATATTATAAATAATAAATACACAAAATAAAGGGCGGGTCAGATGTCACTAATCTATCGAGGGCTCAGCTAGAGATTGATATTGATATTCACAGTGGAACCATATTTAAAAGTGAAAATCTAGGTTAAGAAAATGATTGAATAATGAGACACTATCTATTCTCATCGACATTTCTGCCTCCATTGAAGATATCTTCCTGGTAACTCCAAATATTCCTCTCAATTAATTTTATGAAAATTTGGCTAGTTTTCAATTTTGAACTCATTTTGTATCAAATATGGTCGAAAGCATGTTTTGGTAGTTTACGTACTCTATAATTAATATGTTAATTTTGATTTAAATCGAAGTTCTAGGTGTTTAATAAAAAATCAAACTTCAGCTGAAATGAATTGGTTTGAATTTTTTTTTTTTGAGATAAGATTTATATGTTTAGTGTTGCTTTACCTTGATTTTATTTGTGCAAAAATGGGATATTAATTTGAGTAATGATTGAAATAGAGGTGTTGATGGTATTTGGTTTGGGTGAAACAGGGAAAGAAGTGTAGGTTGTTGGGTGGATTATTTGATTGCTTGATATGCCGTATCGTGTTCGGGAACGTTTGTTCATAGGTAACATTAGTGATGCAGCTGAGGTTCTCCAGCATGGGAGTGAGGAGATCACACACATACTATCAGTTCTTAGCTCCGTCTCCATTTCATTTTTCTCTGAATGGCGTAGCGAGGTTGTGATTCCTGTAGAGGAAATCAGGAAGGTATATGTCGCGGGAGCAGGGTCGGAGGATGATGTGAGTGGCGATGGGTCTCGAAAGATGAGGAAGGTTCTGTGTGCTCTTGAAAAAGCGGGGAAGGATCTTAAAATCACGAGGATGGCTGTGCCACTGAGAGATATGGAGAATGAAAACTTGCTGGACTATTTGGATGTGTGTTTGGATTTTATTGAAGAAAGTATGAAAGAGGGTTCTGTTTTGGTACATTGCTTTGCTGGTGTTTCTAGAAGGTACTTCATGCTTTTGATTTCTACTCATTTTGATTCAATTGCAGCGACATTTACATATGCACGAAGACGTTAATTGGTGTGATTTATATCTTTCGATATCAGACATCTCATGCAAATGTAAGAGTCATTTTGGTACTATGGCGATGATATATATGATAAAACTAATTACCCACACCATATTCAGCATCAACATCAACATATCCCAATGCCTCCAGAGAGGTTCCTGCCTAAGTGGGGTAAGGGGGGGGGGGGGGTTGGATTTTAAGCAGCCTTACCCTTGTGGAAACAGGGAGACTGTTTTCAAATTGACCCCAGAGTGAAGTGCCTATCTTCTACTTCACAATAAACACGAAGCATATGAGCCATTTTTTATTATTATTGTTATTTTCCATGATAAACGTATCTTGTTAAAATGGTCAGATCAGTCACTTTGCTACTATTTGGAGTGAGTATGTCATTTGTGGTAATACTGAATCTTGTGGGAATTTCGGTTGACCTGTAAAGAAGGATCCCTGCTCTCCCATACCATTTTGGTCTAACAGATGCGGAAGTGCATTATCTTCATAGGAATGGTGCATTCAAGTGCCTGAAGTATTGAGAAGGGATTTCATGATTTGTGAGATTTTGAAATACGACGACATTTTGATTTTTTACGCTTTTGTATTGATTAATATGACAGGTGTTTATGGGTTTAAAAAAAAAATCATATTCATGTCAAGCTCTTTTTCTGTTGACCTCCCGAAGTATCCTCACTTTCAAAATTAGCGATGACAAGATATTAACTCACTTCATAAATGATTTTGTAGGGACAATTTGTGTAGTCAAATAAGCAAGCATGATTTAATCACATTACTTGTCTTTTTTTGTAAAGAAGGTTTGTGGTGTACCATAGTACTCCTCATGCAAATATATAAACTAATCTATTGTTTCTTGATCATCTAACTTTGTGACATTTTTCGAATTATAGCAATATGATTGTCAAGACTTGAGGCCTATAATAATTTAGAGAAAAGAAAATAGCATCTCCTCGGAAACCAACTACTGATATGTTGTTGTCAATGGTTAGATGATTTGTTATGCCTTATCCTGGAAGTCAACTTGTTTTGTCTTACCTGCAGATTAACAAAAATTGAATCCTTACTTCATATTACATTAATATACATTTTGTTATAGGTTTAATCTTGATGGACCGAAAGAAATTTTTAGTAGAGTCAGTTCCAATGTTGTTTGTCAACTCAGAGGCCTGGATCCTTTTTCGTTATTTGACATTCCCGTGCCTGTATCAAATTAACATTAATTTGTCATTCCTAAAATTATTAGTTGCATTCTAATGTTTCTCAAAATATTATTTTCTTCTGATTGCTTTGAATATTGATGTTTTATGTGAAATTGGTTCCCACAGACATACTTAGCTCTGTACATCATCTGGAAGTGATGATCCAAAATGAAAAGTTTAGCTCCATGTTGATTCTCAACATCTTCATGAAGAAAATTGACTTTCCTGACCCTAAAAGTGATGGAACGTCTAGTATGTTAGTGCTTTCTATTTGAAGCTGGTCCTTACTAACTAAAAAGCTAACAATATAGCCAGATTAAATTTTGTATATCCATATCCCAGAGTAATATTTGCTTGAAAGATGGTCTTATCCGTACCTTATTGATTGAGATTCTCTCAGATTTAAATGGCTCTCTTATGTTTCATATATATTTATTGCTTGAATATTCAAAATCGCAAGAAAAGAGAAGAACTCAATAGTATTTGCTGGAGTTTGACATTATTTGGTAGGGTTAAGATAATCTTTTAAGTGTATATTGATCTATATTAGCATTGTTAAAATTTGTGCATCTATCTATAAATATCACTAAAACAGACGACATATATATAAGTTAGCTGAGATACTCTGATTTGGTCTTTTAATAAAATTTTCCAGCATAGAAAGGGTAATCTACGCAATTGGAAATGTCAGATAGTCCAAAGATGGGTATAAAAGGCATGTTCTGGATTGCTTGTTGCCACCATTTTTGGCTGATACTACCCAGGTTAAACATCTTTCTAAAATGCAGCTTAGATCTGAAGAAATGCAATATTTACTGATGTCAACCGACCAGTGTACATTTTATTAGTTTAACAACTATGTCTTGTTTCCTCTGTTGTAATTTATGTTCTGATGTGCGTTTGATTGGACTAGATTTCCAGACTGTCTATATGCTAATCCCTCCATCCCAATTTTTTAAATCTATTAGTCATATTCCCACTTAATATGGATGAAGGCAATCTATAGTACGTGTATTAAACTAATCTACGTGAATTAAAAGTCATTGAAACTGTCTAGTGGAGGCGCTACTTCCTTGTTTGACTACATATGGATAAAAAATGATCTTGTTTTGTATAGTCAAGAACTCAAGATATTATCTAGAAATGCATATTTCCAATCTGTTTCTACCCGCATCAGTGTAATGGCAAATCTTATGGGCCCTTATCAGTGTACCCGCATCAGTGTAATGACAAATCTACTACTGAAAAAACTTCTAACACAGTAAATTTGTTAATTTTTTCTGGTAATTATAGGCCCTTATCGATCTTCTAGAAGTATCGATTCTTTATTTATATATTTAGTTCTCTAATTGGTTTAATATAATCACCAACATACATCTGTGAATTAATTTACTTAGTTTTTTGTTAATGTGTGTCAATCTATGTTATGACATTACCTCATCTTCTTTGCAGTGCAGCTATTGTCACGGCATATTTGATGAGAAGTGAAAATCTAACTCAGGAAGGTGAAATCTAATTCCTTATTACAATGCAATCGTGGGGGTATAACATGCTTCACATTTTTGCTCCGATATGCTTTTGTCAAAAACACTGATAGTTGTGATGACATAAGATGAGACGGCTGTGAACTGCTGTTGAAAATCTTTTATTTGTTGTTCTAATTCAAAACCTTATATTCGGTATTGCCTTGTGCTTTATCATCGTGCAGATGCTCTGGAGTCTTTGCGGCAAAGCTGTCAATCTGTTGGTCCAAATGATGGTTTCTTAGAACAGGTAATGGCTGCAGCCCTAATGATTTCGAGAAGGATTTAATTTATAATTTGTCACAACCCTAATTACTATTCAATTGGTGCAGTTGAAAATGTATGAAGACATGGGCTTCAAGGTTGACCATGCGAGCTCCATCTACAAGCGCTTTCGCTTAAAAGTATTAGGTTGAACTTCATAGTCCCACTCATGACTATTATATTATACATTCTTTATTTTTTTCCTAGATTCTCAAAATGCATGGTCCTATATCTAGTGATCTCATACATTCTTTTGATTTTGCTTTGCATGTCATTTTGGAAGCCAATGTCATGATTGATTATGCCTTATGTGTTCTTTGTGGATATATTTAAATTTAGAGATGGCTTTGCAAATATTGATCTCCTTTCCATTTTTGGTTATGCACGAACAATTACCTTGTTATTTTACAATATTGCTCATATTGATATAACTCGATTTATCATGAGACACTTCGTCTCTTAATACAAAATTTTATATTATTACTGAAGGGGCAGTATTGTGAAAGTGACTTTGATTTACTATATCAATAAGGGCATCTAGTAAAAGGGGGTCATATGTATCCCGGACAACATATTATTCATCCATGTGGAACACAAGTTCTATATTCAATCATGCTAGTTATTTGATTTCCATATTGGAATCATTGTCTCCTAGTGGACTGCTCCAATAAAGACCTCGTAATAGCAGCTGATGAAATGTTCACGGCTCTTTTCTGGATCATTGGTTATTATTCTGAATTTCTGATACTCCGTAGATGTTACTTAATTATTGCATATATTAAATTTCCATGGTTGACTAGATTTGCATTGGGATTTTTTCCTGATATAGTAAAGGAACTTCTGTCAGGTGATTCATATAATCGTGGAGAGACAATAGACAGCTCTAAGTTTGGGGCAGATCCCGGCCTGCCTGTTGCAAAGGTCTCTAATCCTGAAGTGACCACTGAAACAGCAAGAGCTCCTACCCCTGCATATCGTTGTAAGTCATGCCGAAGAGTTGTTGCATTGCAGGATAATGTTTTGGAACATGTTCCTGGTGAAGGTGAGACATCCTTTGAGTGGCACAAAAGGAGAAGCGGCAATCCATTTCGCAAACCAGGTGATAATGATTGCTCATCAATCTTTGTTGAACCTCTTCGCTGGATGACAACAGGTATATCGGATCTCATTTGATGTCCTCTAATATAACTTTATATAATATTACTATGTATCTATCTCTGTAGTAAACAATCACTGAAATAGTAAAATTTCTTGATATTCCCAGTGAAAGATGGTGCATTAGAAGGTAAGTTACTATGCGCACATTGCGAAGCTCGCTTAGGATATTTCAATTGGTCTGGTATTCAGTGCAGTTGTGGTAGCTGGATCACCCCAGGCTTTCAGCTTCATAAGAGCAAAATGGATGCCAGCACTGTATAAATATATAGAACAAATATATCCATGCATGAAGGCTGAAGCAGTTATGTCGAGCCTCGTCAGTCTTTTTTACTGGAAATTTTATAGCTCAAGAAACACTTTTGAGAGTTATGTTTAATACTAAAAATACTCTATTTCTGTTTAGTAAGTCTAAAACACCATGAGTGAAGCCATAACCTATCGAATAGTGTTATAAAATGTTGATATTCAATTTGAATTTGGTTCGGTTCGGTTCGTATCCACTCATAATCCAACCCTTCTCTCGACTTTACCATTGGGTTCATATTGCTTGAAATAGTCAAATTCTTAAATAGGTAATAGTTACTGGTTCATTTTTAAATTGAGCTATTAAGAAGTCTCAAGTACAATGAACTGATGGGCAAATTATAACCTAGGAGATTTCGGGGAATGTCTCATGAACTAGGGCCATCTTTTAAATTTATTCATTGATACTTCATCTTTTCAAATTATCTTCTTAGTTATTTTAACTTTTCAATTTTTCTTTAATAGTGTGTTTGGATAGGGGTGAATCATGGGGAGAGAAATTTTTAAAAATTATTCCAGGGCAAAAGAAATTAGAGGAAATCAGAGAGAATATATATTTTATTGTTGTTTGGATACTATATGAGGAAACTTAATTATGCAATATATGCCCCCCCAATGTAGATCTTTTGATGCAACGTTGGACCGAAATAGAAAATGATTATGCATCTTAATCTTGACTGTTAAATTACACAAAAAGTCAATGGATCCACAGATACTTCGAAGCAATCTGGTCAATATTTACAAATAGTGTGTCACACTTTGGAACAAACACAACCAACAGAGTTGAAAGTAAGCACAACAGGCTCAAGAAAGCACTCAACAATACACATTCAACATTTAACATAGTATTTCAAAAGGCAAATGAGGTGATGAAAATACAAATAATTAAGATAAGGGAGAGTATGTAGGTTTTCCAAAACTAGACGACCAGTTGATATGATGGGGTCGGATCTTTTTTATGAGATATTGGGTAAAATGTCTCATGCAGCCTTGGATCTGGTTAGAAATAAAATGAGACGCAATGAACAACAAAGTATTGGTGCAAACACAGACTTGTGTGATTGCTACTATAGACGTACCCATGACATTCCTTGTTCTCATGAGATAGCCATATCACACTACATGGGGAGGAGTATTCCCCTTGATGATTTTCATAATTTTTGGAAGAAGTTAGATATTGAGTTCGATGCTTCTGCAGATGAGCCGTGCATTACTAGTGATGATATGGAATAGGCGTGGACCGAACTTCAAAATGCCCCCTCCACTCCAAAAAGAGTTTTTTAGGACAAGCGACGTCTTACATCTAGAGCTTTCAAATCTTTCCGTACCACAAACTATTCCGGATGAATCATCTTCTCAAAAAACCTCTAGTAAAAGAATTATATCTGATTGTGAACTAACTGCAAAAATTATGGAGTTTCAACTAAATCTTCTTCTGGAAAATCGACTATATGTTCCAACATTGCGGCTTCCCAGTTCAGTCCTATGTCCACAGATTCGAATTCAAATGGTTCACCGATGAACACTTTATCTCCAACAACTCCAGGAACTCCTTCAACTCTTGGGACTCCAGGAACTCGTGCAACTCCCAGTTCACGCCCCCCCCAAGTCCGGGCATTATCAAGCGGGGAACTTCAAAACCTGGTCGGGTCGTGGTCGACTGGTCGGGGACGTGATCGTGGTCAGGATACGCCAGTTGCTTGTCTTCAGATGTCTCAGTATTCTTCTGATTTGATTTCATTCATTATTCCATGTGTCTGTGAATTCATATATGTGAAAGTAGATAGATATTGTGGGTATAGGGCAGTGACATTACAAATTTATGGGAATGAGAATTAGTAACCTCTCATCAGAAAAGACTGTGGTGGAGCTAATTCAAAATTAGAACCTCTACAACACCAAATTACCTGGGATAGACGTCGTTACATTGATAAGCAGATTTCGCACCGTTGCATAAATTGGAAGTCCTTGCCGAAAGTTGGACATGTTATCGCTATTAAGTACAATGTGGTGTTTCTCTCATATGGCCTGACTGGGGGAATCACATGTCTGCCAGCATATGTCAAATAAGGTAATGGCCCTCTGTCGGACACGTTGGTGTTGGGACAAGTCTCGGCTAGTTCGCATTTTATACTGGTAAGTTCATTTTACTTTTCTTAGAACCCATTTCAATATGAAACTTAACTCAATTTTAATTAACATGTTGTTCTACTTTTACAGTTTCAAATGGAGGATGTCCAAATACCTTTGGCACCTCCTGCATTGTACTGGGAAGATGGTCATCATCCAAGTGTAGACAACCTTATCGCGCCTTACATATCCAACATTGCCTTCTACAATCAATTATTTGATCCCATTAAACCTTAAATTACTTGTAATTTATTTTATATGATGTAGTTTTTTCTTCTATTGTTGTCTCCATTTACCTGTTTACAAATTGTAAAAGAAAAAGAGGAAAAAAAGAAAAAAAAAGAATAAAAGGAAAAGAAAAGAGAAACTTAGAAAATCGAAATAGTTGAATGTTTGTACTCAAAACTCATGCAAGGGCTGCATATAGTAGAACATGGTGGCGTCTCGGAAGGAGACACACTAAGACTTGATTAAGCTTAGGCCGAACCAGTATAAAAAATATTTCGAGTTGTATAATTTATTTGTCATTTGTTCCTATTTAGTCGTTAGATATTTTACCAAAAAATCTACTAGAAGTGTGATTTACAAAAAAAAAACCACAACAAATCGCTTGATATGAATATAACATAAGAATTACTTTCACTTTATAACAAAAAGAATTTTTTTTGTCTTATATTCAACCAAAACCCGAACTAATCGTTAAACATAATTGATATGGTTTGGGACATATAAATTGACTCATAAATTGTTTCACTTATATTCCAAACCGAATGAAACTATTCAAAAAATAAAGTATAAAATGAAAAATAATCGTAAAACTATTCAAACACAACGGATATTACAAAAAGAACATTTTGTAATATATCCAACATAAACCGAATTAACAAAAGTATAATAACCTACATTTTCTAACGTGTGAATGTGTCATTAAATCTTACAAGTTTTGATACTTCTACACATTCAATTGATATTAAAAGAATACGGGATGATCTAGTAACGTGTAGAACGGTCATAGATATATAGTTCTATTGTTATTTTTAGACGTTCGATAAGGGTAAAAGAGATTCTCATGCCCCAAAAATAATCGGCTTCGAAATAGACTTCTCCAATTTATAACTTCTCTTTCCAATTTAGTTGACCATCATTTTGACTCTCTTTTCTGCATACAGATTCAAACTTGCGCTAATTAAATTCTACAAATTCATAATTTTGAGTGCAGAAATTAATCAGCTCACTCAAATATGGAGCAGCTGAAACCCCCAAGGCGATTGAATTTCTGGAAATGGATGATTAGTTCAGTAATATTCAGAATAATTCTGATTTACTTTTCTCGAAACCTCAATTTTTCCACTCGTCCTGAGGTCTCCACTCCCCTCACCAGCCTCCGTCGCCGTATGTAATCTTCAATCGAACGTCCCAAAAAGATTGTCCAGTTTTGAGTTTTGATTGTTTACTTCTTAATTTTTTGAACTCAAATTAATTATATATTTGTTAAAATGTATATCGGGATGCAATTTCTTTTACTATTGATGATTAGGATTAAAATTGAAGTTATATGTGTCAATTCAGGCTACACATTGTGTTAATTTGCAATTGAAAATAAAACTGGACAATATTTATGGGATTGAGGGAGTCACTTTAATTCAATTGTGAATCTTCTCATGTCGTTTTTACTTTATGTTACGTTTAGTGTCGGAAGGATATTGGTTGAAGCAATTATCGATGTCACCTTATGCTGGTTAGTAATTTGTAATTAAAGTTCAATTGTGTTACGACTTAGATGTTTAAGAATTTAGTTTGTTTAATGTTGATTTTGTGATGTAGGTTCAATGTATCACGGATCACCGTTATTGCTAGCAGTGCTTGGTCCACTTACTGTTAATAAGTAAGGCACATCTAGTTTCGGTAAACAGTTAGTTAGGGCATTATATCCCTGCATTATCGATCTTTTGGTTGGGCTTGGTGTCGATTGAGCTTGTCATGTTAAGTTTATGTTTTGTTCAGCTTATATCGTAGTTTTATAGTCACACGTCTATTTTTGTTGCAGATTTGCTGGCCTTCCCAGTTATATATTATGCAGGTACTGGTTTTTTCTCTGCATCAATCTGTCGTTTTATCTGCATACTAGTAAACATATAAGGCCGTATGTTAGTTATTAGAGACTGCAACAATGTCCATCTTATGATTAAAAACATAGGTGATGGGGAAGGGAGTGAGCAGATAATGTATATTCTTCTTAGTTGCTTACGTGTTTGTTTAATCTAGATAATTAATACCTGAATATAGTAGTCTGGTTTAGCCAGCGGGTGTAGGCGCTCTGTGTTTGAGGATTTAGTAGCAG
Organism: Echium plantagineum; assembly: GCA_003412495.2. Lineage (NCBI taxonomy): Eukaryota > Viridiplantae > Streptophyta > Magnoliopsida > Boraginales > Boraginaceae > Echium > Echium plantagineum. The sequence goes on along the minus strand of CM016567.1, from coordinate 17,526,552 downwards.
TTACTTGTATCCTATGGGAGAGTGCTGTTGGGTATTTAGATAGCAGGCAGCATTGTATCTTAAAATGCAGAGTGCAAAATGATTCATTGGTTTCATGAACTGTACTCAGGTCTTTAGGTCCAAAATTTAACTATTACCCTCCTACTCTTTCCACATATTTGTTCAATGTTTACACGTGCTTACTTGTTCCTTCTGATGGCCAATGACTACAATGTCACTGGATAGAAGGAATTTATTCATATCATAAAAAAGATATTACACTAGCCAGTAAAATCTGATATCTAACGAAAGCACAAAACTGCATAATTACGAACTAATTAGATGTAGTGCCGATAAAAAATTAAGAGGGTACGAAACAATAAAAACTGTACATTTAACAATGTGACGTGCGGCTTCAAAATTTCAAATGAGATATCACTAATATAATTTCTAATATCACTATCATGCTTTATCTTTCATATGGAGAGGCTCCCATAATTGTATCAAATTAATTTACCAGTATTGTACTTTTTCATTTGCGTTCTGTTTGAAGAGTAAAACTTCATCCTTAAACAATAATTTGTTGACTTTTCCATTGGTCTGTCAACAATTATCTGGTAAATGTCAGTCATTCGTGGATATAGTTTGGTTTGCGTGGTTGCAGATGTTTTCTCTGCAATGCTTATTCGTTCTTTAGGACAACACATTCAGTTAAGATTGAAGTCACTTCAGCTTAGTGGATTTTTCAAAGAATCAGGTACTTCCATTCTAGGAGACTAAATACTCTCTTCTATTTTCTTTCTCCGCAGTTGCTAAGTTTATTCTCACTAATCAATATTCCAGAACTACTACCCTCTGGGGATATTGGTGCACTTGTGTATTTATGGAATCCTCTCACCTTAGTTACTTGTGTGGGATTCAATACGACACCAATCGAGAATTTTTTCATTATCTTGTCCATCTATGGAGCCAGTGCAAGTAAGCATTCGATGATTCTCTCTTGTTCATGTGGTCGTATTGTAATCTCTTGTTTATTTCAGAGGGTCCGATTTAAAGCTTGTAGATGAGTGTAAATTACTTGTAGTTTTGATGTCGGTTTATTCATATGGAAGTTGTTTCTCCAACAGAATATTCTATTACTAGCAAGATAATTCTAAAACATAACACAATGTCAAGGATGGCTTTATATTATTATGTTCACAGGGGTTGCTCCATTGGTAGCACTTGGGTGGACCATTGCGTCACATCTCTCTCTTTATCCTTGACTTTATATTATTATGTTCACAGGGGTTGCTCCATTGGCAGCACTTGGGTGGACCATTGCGTCACATCTCTCTCTTTATCCTTCTGTTCTGATAATTCCAGTATGTCTTTGTCACTTTAATCCACTGATCTTTTCTGTAATATCAGATTGGAAATCACTAATTTCTTCTGTGATTGCTCCTCAGGTTGCAAAAATCTTACTTTACTTCTTAATTGGTCTAGGTGATCCTTTTATTAGGATATGGACCAGATTCTCCCCCAAGGAAATTGTCTCCTCAAAGGGATACTATCAAATTAATGCATACGGGTCCAACTGATGGCTATCCTGAACGTAACATTGATCAATTACCTCAGTTAACTTTGTCATGGAGGCCAGTTTTGAGCTTCATGTTGTGGACTTCAATATGGATATCCTATATCCTCGTCCTGTGTGCTATTTCTATGAAAGATCATGGGGGTCTTGCAGAGATGTTTAGAAAGTACGCTTCGATACTTTTTAACTGTTTTCTAAGAGCCTGCATGGTGACAGCAACAACATGTCCAGAATGCCTCAAACAGGCACCCATCTGTGCAGGGTAATTGGGGAGGGGGGCGGGGGAGGGTGATGTTAGGTGCAGGTTGTTTCCTAATTGCCTTAAGATGAAGTGACAAGACTATCTACCCGTTCACAATAGTAGATAATAAGCATATGTTGCATAATGAGCCATTATGATTTGTTTTATTATATCCAAAGCCAGAGAAAGTAAAATCTTTGACCCATAGGACATGGAAATGAGAACAACAGAAGACATTGAACTATCAGAAGCTATGAAGTAGTCTTCAACATCATGTTAACTTCAGGCGATTATTCAATCGTGGCCTTCATTTTTGTGTATCCAGAATTTAACGAGCATCACTCCAGTCTGAATGCCTCTCTCCTCATTGTTATCTTAGTGCTGTTGTCTAGTCTATCATTATAAATTCTTTATCAGATAATTGAACCTTTGTTATCTACACTTGTTTCCTAAGTCTTGGGAACGATCAGTTTTTTATTCACTGTCTACTTTCATGCATTATGTTATAGCTTTATAAATTCCATATAAATTATTGTTTTGGCAAAAAATTTAACTCTGCTGAGGTTGTGGTTCTTGTCTCTCTTTTTATGATGCAGGTCTTATGGTTTTATTCTCACCGTCAAAGATTTGTCTCCAAACATTGGTGTCTTATGGTATGTGAACTTGTAATGAGTAATTTTCTTGCAGTTACATTCTCTATAATTTGTAACCTACTCGTTCTTTTGCTAATGCAGGTACTTCTTTGCAGAAGTATTTGATTTTTTCAGAAATTTCTTTCTGATAGTTTTTCATGTGAACATCATCTTCATGATTTTTCCGTTGGCAATTCGGCTAAACCATCGTCCAATCTTTTTGGCATTTGTGTATGTGGCAATTTCATCCGTGCTCAAGTCATATCCTTCAGTAAGTGTCTTCGTGTTAAATAATTCATTGAGGTCCTAATAATCACTTCAGTCCGAATGCCTGTATCTGTTCTCCGTATCTGCTTGACCTTTTCTAAATCAATTCATTGAGGTCCTGATAATGGCAACTTGGTGTTGTTGGAAGATATTAAAAAGTTACCTTTCGGAATCATGTGATCTGAGATTTATTCAAATTTTATTAATACAAGTAAATATTTTGATTTCTGGTGGTTAGTAACGTAGTATCATATAACCTTTGCCTGAAAATCTTGTTCACCTCCTTATCTGGAGATGTTCTGGGTTTACTTTAATGACAGCAAAACTTAACAATAAGTTGTTTATTGCATTAGTCTGGTGAACTATCTATGGACTGCCAGAAACTCAGTCACGTGTCTAGAAACTTAAGTGGTTTATCAGTTTAATAGTATTTCTTGTATTACTTTCACTTCATTTCGTATGGCTAAATGATTCCATTCAATTCCTACCTGCTATAGATCATAGATATTGTAGTCATCCTTGAGCCACTATGTGACCTACTTTTTCCATTGATCAGGTTGGTGATTCGGCTTTGTACTTGAGTTTATTGGCCCTATTTGCAAATGAACTAGCAGGTAAGTGGGGATGAATTTGTTGTTTAGCGCATGATTCTAGGTTCTGATGAACAAATTTACTCTTTGCAGAAATGGATTACTCATTCTTCCTCTTTTGCGGATATGTTGGGGTGTCCCTCCTTAGCCCTGTGATGCACAACCTATGGATATGGAGGGTATGTATCTACAGGAAGAACACATGCTTTTATCTGAATATTGATGGACCTGAGAAAAACAAATATACTGTCGCTAGTCCTAACTACAAGATAATATTTGTAGGGAACTGGCAATGCAAACTTCTATTTTGCAACCGCGATGGCATATGCTTGCTTCCAGGTTTGTTGTTAGTCATTGCTCATTTAACTCTACATAATCTTACCACTTTTTGACCTTACTTCTAAAAGTTCTGTTCGAAGTTCTTTCATATCTTTTTGATTTTAGTACTTCTGCCGTTGCTTATCTTCTCAAGTAATTAGTTTCTTGGTTTCCCTTTTTTGCTGATATTCACATGGCATTGACATTGGAGAATCCATATTCTGGTCAACTATAGAATTGCCATTGATATTATCATTTTCTTACATCGGTCAATTATACATTCCTGAGGAGAGGTTTAATGCGTAAGGAATGTCTTTTATTGGTGTACGCTTATAAAGTTGTGTGTTGTTAGATTAAGAATCTAATATTTGAAACCTGCACCTTATGATTGTCCAATTTGCTTTCTGCGGTCTCTCAAATTTTTAGTTCAATCTCCAAATATTAGCAAATTGATATTCTCAATTTTAATGAGACAAAATTCTGATAGTTGACAAGTTTGCTTATTTTGTGCTTCTGAAAGTTAGTAGTATAGTCTCTAGAACTGGTTTAGATGGTCGTTTTCTTGTCTCATTGCACACGTTTCCCTGAAATTAAAGATTTCATTTAAATGTTTACAATTCGTATGCAGATAATACTAATAGTTGAAAGCGTCAGTGCCATGCTCAACCATGACAGGAAGTTGCAAAAGCTATGTACTCAACAAAAGATCGAGTTGAAAGACAGAAAGATTCAATGAAGACCTCGGGTTTTGGAACGTATTCTTCCTAACTGTAAATTACGTGTTCCACATATCATTGGATAAATCACCCCGTTCAGGAGAAGAGATTCTATGTGGCCTTGAGAATCTCCATGGTCAAGATTTAACTCTGCCTTTATTGTGTAAACTTAGGTAAAAGCTAACTCCAAGGCCCCGGCTGAATCTGTCACCGACCATGCACTCCACAAGGTCATTCCTTTTTTACTTCATAAAAGACACCGATGCAGTGCACGGCCAATTACCTAGTGAACTAGTAGTATGCTATATTATAGCACTTCATTAAGCAACAAGTTAGAAACTCTTGGAAGAATCATTTTATATTAATGTTCATTTCACAGTACTCCTCCTATGACCGACATTGATATACCTCATACAAGGCTTCTAACATTGAAATTCATGTTTGGGGGATTAATCGTTAGAAACGTCCATCGTTCCATGCTCCTAGTGCTTAAGGGCATGTATGCATCACCTCTACTTATTCTTCGACTACGATTCAAGTAAAAATTACCTGTTTTAGGACTTTGGATCTAGATATTCATGTTAATAATAATGTAGTGCTTGCTAAGTTTTGCTGTGATGCATCTCCTTTAAGGTGATAATAGTCATAAAGGTTGCATAAATCAATGAAGAAAAATTAAATATGTTTGTCTTTATGTCTTTTGTCATTTAATAAGGTGTCACATGCATTTACATGAAATCATGTATGTTGTCATAAACATGCAAAATATTTGACAAGTGTATAAGTCAAGTTTGCATGAAGTATCACAAGTGTCTTTGTGGTCATCACTATATAAGGTGATCATCCTTTGTTGTAAATTCATTCCAAGTTCATGCAATAAAAAAGCCTTAGTAGCAAAACACTCTTCTCCTCATATTTGTTCTTATGTTTTAAACATTTATATCTTTTCATATGTTTTACTTTCATGTAATCTTCATCTATTAGAGATCTTTTATTATATGAATCTCAAACTAGTACTTGCTTAATTTGGTTTGATGAAAATTTTAATTATAAATATCAATACAAAGTAAGCCATTATCAACTTAATAATAATACTTATATTATTCATAGTCTAAGACTTAGTATTACAAAGTATATTTAGAAACATTTTTAGCTAAGATTCTTGTTATCATCGTAAGTGGTTGTACCCTCCATTCGTGGTTGTATATCTGGTATCCGAGCCAAATAAGGTAAGTGTTTCTTAACTTTGTCTTTAAATATATTTTTTAACTACTCTTTTCTCTTAACACATAGCTAAGCATAGAATGCGAAATTTTGTTCCCTATATCTAGTTTTATGTTGTTTCTTAAGAACTCAAAAAATCGGTGGAATTGTTCTTCGAAATCTTGGACGTGTTTAGCCTAAGAGAAAGACGTTTTTGTCCGATTTAAGAACAAGAACTGGTAGAAGTTCTTTTTGAGTTGTTGAAATCATTTAAGCTTATCTTAGCTTAATTCCAACTCAATTATCAGATAATCTGATAAGTGGAGAAAAGCTTTTGTAGTTTCAAAAAATATAATTATCGACCACAAATGTTGACGAAATAACCACTTGGAACCATTTTTTGATGAGTTAGTGAATAAAACTATATGAAACATGAGTGAGTGAAAGGGTGAATTCAGTGAAACATGAGTGATCATTTTGTCTTTTGTCCAAAAGAAAAACATAATTGTTTCCATTAAAATCAAAGCTTTGAGACCATGGAAAATTGATTCATTTGAATAAGAAAACGAGGTGGTCAATCTATATGAATAAAGAAGTTTATTGTAATTGTCATCAGGTCTGGGTGGTGTAGTCGGTTATCACGCTAGTCTCACACACTAGAGGTCCCCGGTTCGAACCCGGGCTCAGACATTATTTTAATTGTTTTCTCCAATTTTATTACTTTTCCTTCAGTTTCTTGCAAAATAAATCTCTTTTCTCACCTCCAAAAAGCTTCCAAAAGACCTCCCTAATTCCATCTGTCCCAAAACTATTGTCTATCTATTATAGAAGTTCAAATCTACGAAGAATGTTTCTTTCTGTGAAGTTATATACCAGGAAACTATTGTCTATCTTTTAAAGAGATTTTGCCTTCAAATTTTATAGAGATACTTATATCGTATTTACTCTAATTGTATGCGTTATTTCTAATAATACATTGTATTCACATTCTAATCTCTAATTTCTTTAAAAAAGATACAAGAACAGTTAGCATATCATCTTAATGCTTCATGACTCCATCGACTACTCACAATATACAATAGTCATCTCAAGACTCAAGATGATTTTATATTTCACTTTGAACAACTATATATTTTCAAATACTATACTAATTACTAAAAAACATATATCATCATTGTCTTCTCTCCTTAGAAGCTATATTCATTTTGTCATATCTTTTAGTAACATAATTATGAAGTTAGTATTTATTAAGAGTCTATGGGGTTCCACTTTAAAACTAATTGGCAATAGGGGAAGTAGTTCAAGATCTTATATATTGACCCAGGAGGACATCGACTTCCGATGTGGGATGTGCATCTTAACATTCGCCCTCACGTGTAACCCAATCATCGGCGAAATATTCATCGCCAATATTAATTGCCGGAAAATCATCGGCGGGGTGACACGTATCTCATTGACTCGGGGTTGGTTCTGATACCATGATAAGAGTCTAATTCCACTCTAAAACCAATTGGCAATAGATGGAGTACCTATTAAATACACCTTGATTAAGAATTAATACAATTATACTTATAAGTCCCTAAAGTTATTATTGAGTAAAACTTATTGATGAAACAAATCTTTTGTTTATATGGAGTATTTAATAGCTATTGAAAAATCAAGCTTTCATTTAATAGGAATAATAAATAGAGTAAAAATGCATTGAAATCATAGAACGACAACTAACTTAGAACAAAAAGTTTAAGTTAGAATGACAACTGACAACTAAATAGGAACGCAATAAATAAATATACGTATTTATACTTTCTATTTTAAATTTTGCCCCCCCCCCCCCACCCCCAAAATGGAGGACCCAGTGCAATCGTGCCCCTCACCATAGATATATATGGTGATAATTGAATTCACAATTCTAAAATATATGTGATAATGTCATTTGTGAGGTCCCTTATTAGGGACGGACCCAGGATTTTAATGTAGGATATTCATTTATGATTTAAAAAAAGTTATAGTTAACGACGATATATACTTAGTTTAGAAATGTATTTCATATCGATAACTATTTGTAACGACTAAATATAAATGGTTCAAAGGTTTTACAAAAGCTACGAATATTAAAAACTAAACCTAAAATAAAAATATAGTTAACAATTAACCACCAATAGATATAATCAAACAAATAATTTATATATTTCATACAATAATCAATTTCTACCTACATATTGTTAACATGAATTGTTTGATAAAATTAAACTAACCTACGAATTTAGGTATAGGCCATTAAAATTTGAATTCTAAATTAATTGTTCTCACTTTATCTCTTACTATATGAGCAAGTGTTTTAGTTTAACAAACAAGTATAACATCTTAAAGTTACTGTAATTAAAATACTAAATTAATTACATGAAATCATTAAGATTGGATAAAATAATTAAAAAAATAAAAATTAGTAAATAATATAAAAACCTCAAAAATGATTTCACAATAGTACATAAAAAGTATTTAAAAAATTAGGAATTAGAGACTAGTAAGAGACAATATTTTTTTTTTGTTAATTTTCATTGTGTAGGGAATAGAACCTACGACCTTTGCTAGGTTAGCTGAGTGATATTATTACCACTAGGCTAACTGTTGCCTTGGCTATACCATTAGTATTTACATTATTTACTATTTTCTTGCAATTAGAGCTAATTTTGAAAATCAACAATAAATAAACACATTGCATATTTTAAATACATGCATCCTTAATGTTAGTAAATCATCATTATTGCTTGCTTGGTCAACTATAAATTAATTATTACTGAAGGAAATAATTTACAAAATATTTTTATTTGAATTGAAAATAAATGGCAATAGACATTAATATGTAAGATTTTTCAATATTGATTGAAAAGAAAGGGGCGTACACAATAGATTGTAACTTTTTTAATGCACGGAAGTTAGCAATGAAAGAAGAAAAAGTAATCCTTAAAATATGTTTGTTCAATATACATGTTAAATAGTTGTAGTAATAATGCCTATTAATAATGCATGTATTTAGAATATGGAATGTGTTTATTTATTCCTAATTTTTAAAATTAATTCTAATTGAAAGAAAATATTACATAGTTAATTTTTATGATAAAATGAAATAATTGATTTAAAAGATTAAAATAGGGATATACTCAAACTTTGCTCTGACGGAATCAAAATTACTCTGGCAATATAGCCACCCTAAAAAATAATATGAACATTACAATTGCATGCGTTTCATCTATCTAATACTTCATTATCAAGTTTTCAAAAAATTATTACTTTCAACTATCGATTTATTATTTACTACTATGTATCACCTCTTTTATACGATTTGCATAGTTTTCATAGGTTGTTTTTCTACTATATCTAAAATAATTGTATTTTTATTTTGTCGTCTTAATTATAGTTTATTAATTTTTTAAAAAGATCGAAGACAAAAGTAGACAAATATTAAGAAGCAATAAATAACCAATGCAAAACTTGTATTTAGACTCTTAAGTGTTCAAGAAAAGGAAAGAACCCTTTTGAGAAGGGAAGAGTCAAGCTTCCATACATGCATCCATTGAACCTGGAAGCAAAATAAATTCCACATTAGGCAGCTAAAAATACTTGATATGCAAGTTATATTTAGGACAATTTCTTTGATTCATAGCTGGATAAAACATGGGTTTAGCTACAAGTGAGGATTGAGGTTTTGATAGTACTGTCCTACCTGTACTTCACTGGAATTATTTTAATTCTTCCAAGTTTTATTTGTCAAATCATTCATTGTTATGCCACATGCAGAGTATAAAACTTGTAATAGGGATGTTTTCAATTCGGTTAGGTTGGTTTTTCCTGAGTTTTTTTGCGTGAAGTCGATTCTATTGGTTTTTTGAATACATTAATTGATTCGCTTAAAAGTTATTGCTGTTCGAATTGATTTGTTGATATCTGTTTATGGTCGGTTTTTCGGTTTTGGAACAACAAAAAATGAAGGTACACAACTTCAAGTTAATTAGAGTATAAAAAACGTCCATATGAAGTCAAAAAAGATATTATATATATATATATATATATATTCATGCCAATAAAAGACATTTTAAGAACCACAAACTTGGTCCGTTGCTCCAATCTTATGTAAATAATGCAATAATCTTTAGAAAAAAAATCAAAAATTAAGTGTATATTTTAAAAAAGATCATAAATATAAATATTTTAAACAGCACTCCCTCCGTTTTTTAACATATTGTTTAGAAACAATTTACTTTATTGAAGATATGAAAAAACACTAGAATTCTATCATTATTCTATGGGAGTTAGTATAAAGATGTGAACTCAAAACCAATGTGTTGAATTGTGAACTTTTGTTCAAATGATATATGGAGTGTTGGAGTTGTCATTGATTACGTTTTGGAGCTCACAAGTTTTGTGTTGAAAAATCAATAAATTTAATTAAAACCTACTAGTACATTATTAGGGATAAAATAGGAAGGATGGTGAAAAAGCACATTCAAATCTTAAAGCAATATGATAAAAGCATGAACTTTAGCCTAAACATTACATTAAGAAAAACGGAGGGAGTATATATATAGTTCGGTTCGGGTTTATGCTAAAATTGAAAATCGACTTTTTTGAATTTTACGTCCCATTTTGATTCAGTGCCTTTTGCCCCCAACAAAGATGGTAAAATTTCGGTTCGGTTGGGTCGTTTGGAGCGAACCGTAAACATCCCTAGCTTATAGTCTGTACCTGAAAATGGGTTGAGTTGACTATTAGAGTACTCAACTTGACTCTGATAAGATAACGATTCGGGTAGTAATGAGTTAGGTTATTTAGCGCACATAACCATAGTACCTCACTCGACTCAATAAATTAACGAGTCGCGAAGTGTAATTATCCAGCTCGACTCGTATAGAACAATAAGTATAACTAACAAAACAAGAATAAATTTGTATTTAGATTAATATTGATCCTGCCAGTTTTGAAGCTTAACAATAATGATTACCTGTATTTTACTGAATTAATTTATGTGAAATTGTTTTATAAAACAATATGAAGAATACATATACTCAACTAGATATGTATGTGGAATGTACAAAGTTTGAAACATCTCATACGAAACTAATTCAAAAAGCTATTCATACGAGTTAATTGAGAGAAAATTGGCTAAATAACATTGGTCAACCCTTCTTTCTAGAATCTGCCATCAAGTTTAAATTCTTTGTAAAAAGACCACCTAATTTTTTGTGAAAGTCTAAAATGTCTATCCTAAACTCTATCACACTCTCTCTTTTTCTCCGTCTTTCTTCTTTAACCCATAAAACCATCACCCACCACCTTTCACCACCACTACTTTAACACATAAAATCGCAACCTGTCATTTTCACCGCCATCACCATCACCACCCCCACCATCAAGCACCACCTAACCTCTTCACTGACAAGAACAACCTCCAACATCACATGCCTCCATCATCACATTTGTTACTTACTCTCTTCATCAACTCATGAAAGCACCACCACTGGCCACATATACTATAACCAATCCCCCCAGTAACCACATGTAAAATCCCGACCCGTCACTCCCCACCCTAACATGAAAAATATGAGCAATGACCTCTGGTGGAGGTGCAGAACCGATTTGTGCAAAGGGAAGGGGGCAGATGTGTGCAGGTGCATCGGGTGTGGCTAAATCAGTATTGGGGTGGCCGGATATGTGGTGATTGGTAGTGTTGATGGTTGTAGTGGTGGTGGGATGTTGTTTGGTGGGATAGAATTTCGAATTTGGGGTATTGGGCGCAAATGGGGCAATATTTTTGAATTGAGGGTATTTGGTGGTGGGGTAGGGATGGCGGTCGGGTGGGTTATTGGTGAGGTGGCTACATATACGATAATATGACCGTTGATTCAAAAGAATAGCGGCAGTGCTATTATTTCAAATCGTTCGTTGATTTACCTTGTGAATATCAATAGCTAAGACTTCAAAAATACTTTATTTATTCGACAAAATAATAGAACAATTGATAATATATTTGATGAGAGATACTCTTTTCTAGAAATTCCATTCAATATAATAAACTATCCTAATACATTAACTATAATACTATCTGTACTATCACATAGTAAAAGAATCCTACTAATCTTCTATCTCCTCTAATAATAATCATCTAATAGTTTTAAGGGTTAAATGCATGTTTGATCACACATGTTTGTTGTCACGTCACGTTTTGATCACACATATTTTATTTTGTCTTATTTAGTCACACATCCGTACAAAAGTTGCTTTAGTTACTACTACCGGCAGAATATTAGTTAAATTTTGAAATGTAAATCATGTGACATTATAAATTTATCCAACTTGTAAGACATTCTCATGAACGTCACATATTATAAATTTTTTAAATTTAACTTAAAATTTGACGACAGTAACAAGCAATGCCACTTTTGTAAAGATGTGTGACCAAATGAAACAAAATGAAACATGTGTGATCAAAAGGTGACGCGGCGGCAAACCTGTGTTATCAAACGTGCCTTTATCCCTAGTTTTTTATATTAACACTAACAACTAGTGATGTTACCGGTCCGATTCGGGCCGGTTCCAGTTCCGGTCCATCCAGACCGAAAATATGTTTTGGATAGCAATCAAGACATTTTTTTTCAAATATTAATTTATTTCCGTTTTTTCTTCAAAATTATATGATTTTGTGTGTATTTTGAATCCGTGTTTCATATATCTGCTATATTCATGTTTTATGAGTTAGATAATATATTTAATAAAAATATTTGATAACCCAAACACACGATCTATACCTTCACTGAAAATAAGAAGGGGAAGAATTTGTTGTGTTGAAATTAAAATTGAAGCCTTCAAATCAGTTGAATAAAATAGAATAACTTGAGAAAAGACTTATGGCTCTCATCACATCAACGTGGCCTACTAAAATTAAATATAGCATTGGCTAACTGCTTCCGTCACACATTTATAATTTAATAAAGTTCTTATCATGTTAGGTTAATTAAATTGAGCTAATGAACTTATTATATGTTAATTAAGAGTTTAAAGAAGTAGACGAACGTGCAAGCAAGATGCTTCAAGTCAAACCCCAAATTGAGGAAATTGGGACAAAAGCCAGACAACTTCTGTTTGGAGTTCATACCAAAACTAATCTCAATTTTAATCCTTGTAATGTTCGTTTTATTATCTATCAAGAAAAAAAACCAATGGATGTCTATATTATTTCAGACATTTTAGATTACTAGTATTATATTACGTGCTTCATAAATTTTAGATTACTAGTATTATATTACGTGCTTCGCAGGTGAATATTAATCGAATAAAAATAAAATTTATATATATAATATTTAAAACATACGTATTAGTAAGGTCAGAATTTCAATTTTTTTAATCAAAATTTGATTGTTTGAAATATTTTAACTATTCGTTTGGTTATATATACATTTTATATTTAATAGTTGAACTAATCAAAATAAATATATTTAACTTAAACTACACAACAAAGTCTAAACTAATTTCACACCTATAAACTTTGATTCTTATAATGAGATAACCAATCTAATACATTTACTTATAGACAATAAATGAGAAATATTAACATATTAACTCATTAAGTATGATATTTTACATTAACTCTTATTTGTTAAAATTATTTGAATTACAATTTAGAAACCAATATACATTAGATAGTTTTTGAACTCTACTTCCTTATTAATTTTGTTAAAAACTTTAATTAATCAATTACAATATTTATATTTATAAAATTCTTAACATAGTACAAAGTATGACCAAATTGGTGGTTCCATCAATTTGAACAATCCTTATTTGTACATATATATAACAATAAATATGCAGTCTAATATAATAGTCTAGTAAAATAAAGATATGTGTAACAAAATAATAATTAATTATGTAATTTAAATTGGTTTATAAACTCTATTGAAAATAAGACAATAACACCATCATGTTATATGTATACGATAAGAAAATTAAGTAAACCTTACATAACATGTTGTTTGAAATATTAAAATAAGTAATCTTATATATCTACATAGAGTGGGTGGAGAAACTTAAAAAAGATAACTCAATAAGAAAGTCAATATTTGATACTTAGTTATATATGAAAGATAATAACTATCTGATTGGATGAAAACTTCGGTGATGTAATCTTCACCTAATTGCATTCATGAAAATAAGATTAGCTATTTTCAATAGCTCCTCAAATCACCTGATTAGAAGAAACCTTCGATGATGTAACCTTAAACCCCAAAAAGTGCTATTCCCTTAGCCTTCATCCCTGACTTGTATAGTCTTGCTTACATTTTTTTAATTAAGAAACCATAAATTTCTATTTTTTTTATAAATGATTCATGTCATAGATTAACAGTTATTATACTAAAATTGTCATTACAAGAAGGAACCAAATTAGTAGCATTGTTTAAAGGACTAACAAAATTGAAATCATTAATAACAAAATCTTTAAGTTGGGGGCAACCTGCATTTGTAAGCATCCAAAATTCTTTTCGTAAACCTGCTAGTCTTTATGTCATAAATAGTTACCGGTCTTCTAATCTCAAACCTTGAAAGCAACATCTTTTTGTTAGGATGATGGCATCTTGAAGGTAGAACCTTTGAGCCAATCATTAGCAACTAAGTTGGCAAGCAAAATTCTTTTGGTAAACGGTATTATATACTAGAGATTTATGCACAGTCCAACCTGTGTGAATTATATTTTTATACCACTAGATCGTTTAATCATTTAATGCTCAACAATTACTTATTAAATCTTACAAAATAAATATATTTTTAAAAAATACTACATAAATTTATTGCTAATTAAAACATACAAATTGAATTGGTTAGTTTTTGTAAATAGTGGGTAGTTATTGTTTATATAAATTTTTAATTGAAAAAAGGAGGAAATTCCATGTGGCTTTTTTGAGCCTTAGGCATTATATAAAACTAGTAATCTCTGCACAGTTCAACCTGTGCAATTTCGTTCAAATAGTATTTCTTAAATTTTTATAACTATATTCACCTAAATATGACATCATAAAATAATAATAAAAATTAAATTGTATATCTAAACATATTAATTAGAAAAAATACTCTTCACTATTAACTATTTGTCATTAAAATATATGAACATTAAAGGGTAGTTACATTAAAGGGTAGTTATTTTTTAAATGTTTATCTTAAATAGGTGGCAACCATATATGATGCCACATGGATAGTCTAGAAGATCTCCTAGATATCTATACTATAATGTGGGAAGTCTTTGTTTGGTGAAGCCTAGGAGATCATCTAAGCTAGCCATGTGGCATCATATATGTTTGCCACCTATTTAAGACAAACATTTAAAAAATAACTACCCTTTGTTATTGATCCATTTTATTTGCTAATATGTTTTGCTTGAGTATTTTAACTTAGTTGTATATATTTTGATTTTTTCACCATTTATAGAATTAATGTTGTATTCATCAGTTGATTATTATACGTTTGTAACTCAAGCAATGTTCATATATTTTAATGTCAAATAGTTAATAGTGAAGGGTATTTTTTCTATTTAATATGTTTAGATATACAATTTAATTTTTATTATTTTATGATGTCATATTTAGGCGAATATGATTATAAAAATTTATGAAATACTATCTAAACGAGTTCGCACAGGCCGGACTGTGCACAAACGACTAGTAGATATTAGTTTAGATACATTGGTATTAAGCGGTTGTAAAGTATGTACTAGTCTGGTTTTTTCATCCAATATTTTATTCGATCAATATGTAACATATATATTCAGAAACTGACGTTGAGCATAATGACTAATAAAAGAGGTAAACCTCTCATATAAATTAGGACAAAGGTAGTTCATATCATCTTCAATAAAAATTCTTATCACGTACAATGCACGTAATATCTTACTAATGTGTAACAAAAATATAAAATGGTATGTTAAGCCGGTGGGTCAGCGGGGTATGAGCGGTCAAGCTTTTTTTCAACGCAAAATGTACAACTTACATGCTCGAAGTGCTAGCGAATGCTTAAAACGTGCAATGAAAATTTTAACAAACATTGGATACTTTATATTAAAGCAAACCCGACCCCACATATGCTTTTGAAGTATGGGATATCATGCTATACTCGGACCACAATTAGTAGTTTAGCATAACACTATCAAACTATAGCATTAGCATGTTCATATCATGCATGCTATCCACAATTAGTAGTTTAGCCTAATACTTAAACTATTAAACATTATTACTATGATACTATCATCATGTATATAATTGACCCTAATTCTAAGACCTTATAATAGTATTAGGGTTGTCAAGTCTACATCTTCACAGGTGGAGAGGTTTGAAACCCCTATTTTAATAAATGGGCTTATAACGATGCCAACCCACTTATTTCAATGAGATGTGAAAACAAGTTGATCTCTCATACAAGTGTCACAATCCTGACCTATTGAACGTTTGATATCTCCTATAGATATATATATCTTTTTATCTTTCTATTATAGATATAATGCGAATTCACTATTGCAAGCAAGACTTTTTCTTTGTCTTGAACTTCAAAGTAGTCGTGATCGACTTTGATTGTGATTAGGAACGAAATCAGAATGAAAATGCAAACAGGGCAAAATTTTTGAAAAATGAAGAGGGTGAGAAATTCCAAAAAATCACTTGCTAAAATTTGGTTAGGATAACTCAATATATTATAGGGTATGTCAAACACTTGTATATATTTTACTTGGACTAGAATGAAAATTATTTGGCCAAGTTAGCTTGTTTTCTCAGATAAGGCCTATTGAATAGCAAAACTTGTAAAGGAAAAGCTTTTTAAAATGGCTATGTAAACAAAAAAGGGAAAAGAAATGTGGCAATGTGAAAAAACAATGGTAAGCATCACTACGGTTCGAAACAATAATGAGAGCTTAATAATTATACTTATGTCACTATTATAAAAAACAAATTTTATAGTGTTGTCATTATTAGTTTAAATGGTTAATTCACAATTATATTTTTGAATCACTATTTTCGAGTTTAAACCAAGAAGAGTGACAAAATGTATAAGAAAACTTTAAAAAAATAGAGTAAAAAGAAAAGATAGGACACATAAGCATTACAAAAGATGTAATTTATGTAATTGTGTTACTTATAGATAGTAACTTACATACCCCATTATATTTTTAGTTGAAAACAATTAAATGTTATTTAAACAACTTATTCACTAAGTTGAAGGGTCATTCTACCATTATTTTTACTTATATAAAACATTATTTGAATTATTATTATATTGTAAAGTAAGAACACTTCATACTTTTTTTTTTTTTAAACGTAAATTTTTATTGAAAGAAAGAATATCAAACAACTACAAGGGGCATACCCCCGAAATACAACTAACTACCTCAAAATATCTAGCGGAAAGCCCCAATCAATACAAAGCCTCCAATTGCCTCTCGTACGAGGCACTTTCGACCTACAAACACGACTCCTAATAAGCAAAATACTCCTATGAATGACATCCTCACTCAACCTATTTACATTATCAAACACCCGTCTATTTCTCTCACTCCATATCTCATATATCACACAACAAAAACATAATTTTCGCAAACGACTCTTAAACGACTTCCCTTTGTAGTTGGAGATAACATATTGCAACTCCTCGCTCCAACCACCCGGCTCCCTAAAATCATCCACATACATGAGCAATTTGCGCCACACCGCCTTAGCAAAAGCGCATCTAAAGAAGAGATGGTCTGCACTCTCATCTTCATCACACAACACACACCTCTCACTCACACTCACACCCCACCGTCGCAGCCTGTCCTTCGTAGGGAGCTTCCCACACAGCAAGCTACCCAACCAATGAAGCTATGTCCAGGGATGTTTCCAGGAAACCAAACAGCCCCCACCCACCCAGGCTTCGGCCTCTCCTGCTGCAGCGCTTTCCACACTGTCCGCGGCTTCACAGGCCCCCCCCCACCCAAGCCACTGCACCCTATCCTTCCTACCTTTCCTGAGCCGAGGCAAACCTGCAAGAACAGCCCGGATTTATAATTACAAAAAGAATGCATATTTCATAGAGTAAGTAATCTAGTATAGTAATGGACAATCGATATGATATTTAAAATACATGATTTCATTCTTATTTCAAATAATATTGTCTTTTATTTATAGTTATAATTTATATTTATCTAAAATAAAATATTTGATATATTTCACTCTAAAAATAGCAGTACTCATTATATTTTTAGTATTAGGATGCATAATATCCTTTCATATATTACTGAGCAAAAATATAAATAATTTTTATTTTAGTTATTCGTTCAACTTCATATTATTAAAAGTTATTTGTACATTCATGACATGTAATTAGTTTATTTAATGAAGAACCCTATAGGCTTAACATAAAATGAATAATTACTTTGTTGATCCATAGTTTTAAAAGGTATGTTATTATATATAGTTTTAATATTTATATTACTAAAATATAACAATTTATGTATTTCATCATAGTAATATGAAATTATTTTTAAAATTAATGGTCGGGGACATCACTTACTTTTTCCCTAATATCATCATTTGATCACTTACTTTTTAAAGGGTCTTTGTTGATCACTCGCCTTTTAAAAATTGACTCCGTTGGTATATCGAGCGTTTTTCCAGCTGGTCAATTCCCAGTCAACGCATGATGACCATTAGTAAGGTCTTTTTCTTCTTTCCATGTCGAAATTAAGCAAGAACATTTGAAAATTAGAAATAAACCTACCACCACCCCCTAATTTTGACATGAAAAGGCAAAAAAGATGGTCATCACAAGGGTTGACCAAGCAAAACAAATTTTTTAAGGTGAGTGATTAACTAGGACCCTTTAAAAGATAAGTGGTCAACTAGTGATATTGAAAAAATGTAAGTAAATATCCCCGACCATTAAGCCTAATTTTTACTATGTTGTTTAACTTCATATATATTTTTTATACATATCTAATAACATTTCTTATCTTATTTTATATAAAGTCATATAAAATCCATATAATTTTATTAAAATGATGCATATTGTTTTTCATATCCTAGACATGAAAATAATGATAGGTTCTTTTAACATATACTATGTAATAATTTAACTATAAACATTTTCATAACTAATAAAAGAAAAATTTTACAATTAATTTAATGTGACAATAACTTCATAAATTTTAGATTAAAGATTGTTAATTAATACTCCCTTTGTAACGCCCCGCCCCGGAACACCGAGTAGCTACCGAAAAGAAGATGCATCTTGATAGTATGAGTAGTACCAATCAAATCATATCAAACATATCACATCGCGACATCCACATCCAGGACCGTACCATCCGTGTGAGACTCTAGAGGTGGCTACTACGCCTCAAGAGGTGTCTCCCGCCCTCGTCGTAGCACTTTGCCCCGCATAGCACTTAGTTCTCACATTTCGGACGGCTCCGCTCTATATCATTTGTAATGCCCCGCCCCTGAACACCGGGTCGGAACGTTATTTGATTTGATGGACTAACCTCCCAAACCACCACAAGTCTTTCCAGTACGTTTTGTCCTCACTCACGTGCTCACCGGGACACTTCCCAGTGGGCCACCCATCCCAGAATTACCCCAGGTCAAGCATGCTTAATTTTGAAATTCTTATGAGTTAGACTATCGAAATGTATCTTAATGATATGAATTGTACCAATCAAATCATATCAAACATATCACATCGCCCTCCTTGAATCGGGTATTACACCCTTTCACCCAAATAACTATATTTCTTGCATGTTGTGTAAACGGAGACGCAATACCATAACCGAACTCTTTGTCAATCTAGATAGTGTACAGACCTTTATTCAAATAAGTGAATTGTTATCATCACTATTAGTAATGGTTCGTTTGGATCGAGGTAAATTAGAGGGAGACTTTTTAAAAAAAAAACTATTCTAGGAGCTGGGAATTAGTAGGAATCAGAATAAATTTTATTGTTATTTGGGTACCATAATTGTAAATTAGGAGAATTAGAGGGAATAATGAAAAATATAATTAAATATGTGATTCTCCTCCACTATTCTCTGATTTGGGGATAGAGAATTTAAAGGGAATCAGGGTAATGGGGTGGATTAGTGGTAATAAATTGTTCTACCTAGAAATCAATTTAGTTCCCAAACATAAAAGGTTATTGAATTCCTTCGATTCCTGCTGATTCTCCCCAAAACAAACACACCATAAGGACATATTTTCAAGGCAGTCATTTTCAGGCCAACATTATTTTCCGATGTTATCATTAACGAACTCATGAAATATGCTTTCTATTTTCACTTCAAACTCGTGTTTCATCCGTTCGATAACCTACTAAACAACTTAATAAACGCACGATAATATATCCAATCCGTCCACACAATCAATGAGTGAAAACCTACATTTGTAGTGATCGATAGAAAGGCAAATTAGCTATGAATTAAAGAGTAGTTATGTGATGGAGGAAATAATTTAGGCTATTGACCAGGATCACTGTATGTTCTCATATATTGAGGAACTTATTTAATTAGACTAAGCTCTTCCCCATGCACACGAGAAGACACACAGTACAATTTCATCGATTTTATCCTCAATTCCTGCAATTTAGTCTCTCACCAAATTCTTCAATGTACGAACCTTAATTGTTTCCAATTTGACTAGAGAGAAAAGTTGTACGTGGGTACAAACGTAAAAGACAATTGATCATATGAGCAATAAATATACTTGTACTTGAGTAGTCGAGTTGAAATATAACAAAGATAATATGTAATCTTTATCAAGATCTTCGAGCTACATACGATGATCGATCTATATAATATATGCATATGTTAGTACGTTGCTTCGTCACTTGTTTAATACGAGTAGATTCGGTTTTTCATAAAGGTGGTTAAGTTGGTAGAGTAGGTGATCTCGTGGTTGTAAATTCATGAGTTCAGTTTTTCTCTATCAACGTCATCTCACACAGTGACAGATGACTTGTTTAGTGTGATGTACAGGCGATGACGTCAGTCTAAAGTCTATCCAGTGTGCATTATGCAAATAACGACTATAACCTACAGGTCCCTGTTACAAAACTATTAGAATTGCCTATGCAGGTTTAGTTATTACCTCTTGCTTTTTCTTTGAATAAATTAATAATGTGAATTACAGCTAACAAATAATTAGCCTCGATGAATAGTTAGTATTACAATTATATTGAGATGAAGAAAGTCATTTCTCTACTTCTAAATAGACTCCCATCAAAACATGAAGCAATATCACAAAAGATAAGTTTAGAGGTCAAGAAAAAGAAACTCATCTTCATACCTTGAGTAAGTTCTAGGAATCAACAATACTTTTAGGTCCAAATCAACTCATATCATTTACGTCTTAATAATTAGAGGTGTGTCCACTATATTTATTTTACATATATATGATAATCTTGTAGTTCAAGATTTTCGGATTATGTCATATTTTTTATTCATCTAATAACATATTGATTAAATACCCAATTGATGTTTTACAATTCACATGTTAAAGTAAGAAATTATATAAAAGAGAAGAAATAAGACAATGTCTTTACAATAAAATAAAATACTGCAAATGTTGTAATTATTTATTTTTATACTAAAATATTATAATTAAAATAAAATTATTTAACCATTTGAACAAATTTGAGAATTGTGCCTTACTATTTTTCATAATGTCAAATGATAACTTTACATATAGTACTTAGTAGTTTATGAAACAGCAAGTGCCAAACAAAAAAATTTGGATTTGAATATCCTTATTTTTTATGGTAATAATAAAATTAAGCTAGTTTCAACATATTTAATAATTAAATAACACAATTTATTTGTTGGTAAGTTGGAAGAAGCAAAAGAGTTCCACAAAAATATACTCCTATTTATTAGTATTAATGGATGTTTCATTTACTTCATTTGGAGTTAATTTTGAGAAAGAAATTATTATTTCAAGAAAAAGGGGTTTAAACACTTCTCGTTCAAAAATATATTATTATCTCAGTGGTCTAACATACATTAAACATATTATAAAAAATTGAAATCATATGAATTGGTAAAGAAAAATACGAGTTCAATAACTTGATTCATTTTGTTCAAATTAAAACTCTCTGATAATGTAAATATTACGAAAACTAGAAAAACCATGTCTGATAATAATAATATCGTTGCCCTAGAAAACAACTCTTTTTTAATATTTTTAATTTACATGTCAGCTAAATGTCAAATAACAATTTTTCTTATGGTACACCTTTTTTATCACATTCCTCCACCATGAGATAATTCTCGAGCAAAATTATTACTGTGCACACGAAAAAGTATTATAAAAATATATAGGTCTATAAGAGCATAAAAATAATAAAATAACGAGAAATAAAATCTCAGTACAACGCACGTGATAAAATATTAGTCTTTACAAAAAGTGTGAAATTATCGCACTAACGCCCCTATATATACACCTCATCTTGAAATACAAAGAAGAACTGAAAATGTGAAATTATCGCATTAACATATAATCACACTTTTTTCAAAACACACAGACCAAGAAGATGGATGGAGTAGTTGAGCAATCTGTGTCATCCTCTCAAGCAACCGACCCACTAAAATAAAACTCAAAACACATAATTTAGATCTCAAAGAAAATCACCAAAAAGGAAAAAATCAAACTATTTAATTTATATTATTTGGATAAGAAAAAACGCGTTACATCTGAAATCCCAAGTATTAAATAAAACTAGCTAGATTAGGACCTCGTCCCTATAATCATCCCATAATGTCCCCTTCAATTTTGACTTCTCAAACTACTTTATGTTTAATTAATTAATTAATTAATTAATACTCCAATGAGTAGTTATGTGTTTAATTAACTAATTAATCAGCACACGAATTGTTTTGAAAACCACATAGGTACCATTCCAATGAGTCAAAAAGCTTTTAGATCGATATGTGTGATTAAGCAATAAAATATTCCTTAATCCTTATTCTCTCACGTCTATTAGTGAATGATTTATGAGTATTTTAATTAAGGCTATGGCTAATTAAAAAAAGGACACGTAATTTAGACTAATTGTAGTATTTGCATATAATGGTTGGTCATTATGCACCTTTTAGAGGGTCTAACCTCTATGTTGTTATCGAGTTAAGTGTTTAAGCCCGTGGCTCAAAGGAATGCCTCTATGATTTGAATGTGTAAGTTTTTTTTTCATTGAATTGAATATGAGATTCGCGTTTTAAGGTGCGAAATTGTTATACTAACGATTCTCTTTCTCTATCCTGAACTATATGAACGTGGTATATTGTTGAATGTGTCTCATCTGATATGAACGAGGTATATTGTTGAATGTGTCTCATCTGATCAGGGCCAGAGATTTCCTTTTAATGATTTTAAATTTTTAATCCAAGGTTCACCACTTATTATGCAAGTTGGACCGGCATTAATTAGGTGAAGATACGAAATTGTTGGTATTTAAGACTCTAATTCTTTACCAGTTCATTTATATCTTAAGCAATAATGCCGAGTATACTATTGTATATTACATTTGGTTATAAGTTATGATCATATGATAAATGTTATATGGTCACTTATGGCGTACATAAATGAAAGGAAATGCTCCATATTTTATTTTAGGTTAATGGCACAATCGATCATTTGTGTTTTATAATATCTACACTATATGTAATTGGGGAAGGGGGGAATTAGTTATTCTTTGAGTGAAGCCCCATGTTCTTTTTTAGCCAATAAGCAAGTGACACATATTTAAATTGCATACTAACTCCCATTTAGTTTTTTTTTTTGAAAATTTGCAAAGGCCTATTATTATTTTATACATTAAATTATTTAAGCATAGTTATTAAAAATAAAATAGTTACCTATATATAATGTATATTTATTTAATCATTTTTATCATACACATATTTTGAATTTCACAAGAAATATTTATCATCATATATTCATGTAAAAATTAATATAACAATATATATTTTAATATAATGACCGAACTCGCACAGGTTGAACTGTGCACAAACATCTAGTTAACCATTTAATCATTCATGTTTCATTTCCACCTTTTTAATCACTCATATTTCAATATCATGTCTCAGTTGGTTTGTTAATTGACTTTTCTGTTAAACTCAATTTTTAGCAAAACTAATCCTTAATTTGGAGGGGTAAAATAGTTAACTAACATAAAATTATTTTTTAATCAATTAAATCTAAAAATTCATGGTTGATTCGGAAGATTTTTAAATTATGGATCAAAAATAATTTTATGTTAATTGACTATTTTACCCCTCCGAATTAGTTTAACTAAGAATTGAGTTTAAAGGAAAAGTCAATCCACAAACCAACTGAGACATGATATTGAAACACGAGTGATCAAAATGATCAAAATAAAATATAAGTAATTGAATGGGTGAACGTTATGTAACATGAGTGATCGATTGCGCCATTAACCCTTTATTTTATTGGAAATTAAGGATGAAAGTATGAGTACAATAGTATTACAAATAACGAACAGAGAAATTACTAACTAATTGAGAGTTAGAAGGAATTATGAGACAATTGTTTCCAACGAGACTTGAACCCAAGAGCTCTTACATGAAAGTTGGGTCAGATGCCACCAAATTATTGAGCCATCGACAAAACTAACAGCTCAAAATGTTATTGTTAGGAGATTTTTTTACTATCAAATATTGTAAAATGAAACATGAGACAATTATTTCCTTCCTATTTTAGTGTCATGTTATTGATGTTAGGACATTTTTTGTTATATACATCATACATGGCCTAAATTGCCCACGAGGCATAGTCCAAATGGTAAGGGGCTTCACTATAAGAGTGTACTTCTCCACAAGTGTGTGGGTTCGATCCACGGCAGGTGCATGAGTAACTCTGCATTTGTTTAAGGGAGGATCTGCTTGTGGGTGGTTACCCAGCCTCTCTGGGCACTTTTGAGGTGGAGTACCGAACCACTAAAGGCACATCCGGGATTCACCTCCTCTGTTGGACGATGGGCTAGTCAAGCGGGACACCTTAAATGAGCGTATCATTTGTATCATACATGGCCTAAAGTCTCATAGATGTGAAAACTTTTCAACAACACAAAATTAAAGACGCTATAAAAGCTTCTTGGTAAATTTTTATGCTAACAATATGATAAATGATTGTCGGCCAAATACTGCACAAAATTTAGAGAGTTGACGAAGTTTAATCGACCAACTTAAAGTGTAATGGCTTCGAGTTCTCCAAGGAATAGAAAATATTGGGAGTTTTTTCAACTAAAATTTCAAAAATGCTAAAGAAAAAATGGATAAAGTATACTTTCTTCATTCTTTTTTGTTAACCTTTTTAACCATTTAACCATTTCTTTATAGATTAAGTAAAATCGAGAATAGTAAAAAATTACATTCAAAAATATGAAAACTGCTCGATTATTCAGGGGTGCATACTTTTGATCTTTACAAATTATTTACTACTCCGTCCTTTTTCTTTACTTATCGTTCTAGTAAAACAAAATTATTTGTATTTCCTTATCGTTTTACATTTGTAAAGCACTCTTTGGTTATATGAACCTATTCCCAAACATATTTTCTTTACTCTCTCTGGAAATATTAATATCAGCCTAGTGAAAAAGGCTTTTGTCAGTGATCAGACTTCATCGCTAATTTACAAAAAAGAAAAAAGTAATTAATATGAACCTACTCCCTTAGTGATAAGGTTGAGAGCTTCTTAAACTATTGTCGTACGAGCATTGACACAATTACTTAGGAAGTGATGAACACCCATACACTAAAAATATATTTTTTGATTCTCTTATAAACATAATTTAAATTTATATAAAAAATATAGTAGATGTTATGAGATAATTTTCAAATATTTTCTAAACAACAGAAAGTGAAATTATTTTATTAAAATGTTGAAATAAATATTTTCTATTAAATGAAAATTAATATTACTATATATAAAGCTAATAGTTTATGACTTTAGACCATACTAAACAAATAAGTACATTTTTATTAAGTAAAAATAAAATAATTATATATATATAAAAAGTTATTAAAACTTTTTAGTTATGTGTAGTAAACATGGTAATAGCTTAGTAATAGACACAAAAGAGACAATGATTTGCCTAAAAAATTAGAAACACTATACACATTAATAATGTTTTTGTATGAGTAAATTACTATTTTTCCTAAAAGTGAGACATCCTCTTTTGTGTTTTGTAAATTACGATGAAAGTATATATGAGTACAATAGTATTACAAATAATAATTATAAAAATTACCAACGAATAGAGAGTTAACGAGACTTGAACCCATAACATTCTACATGGAAGTTGAGTCGAATGCCTCCAGAGAATCAGAAGGCGTAGGAGGGACATGAGGCATAATCCCCCTCCTGGTTTCCTACAATTGATAGATATCAAATAAAGTCTGTATATTATCAAGTTTAAAGCTAGATCAGTTGGCAAAAATCCCTGATTTTCACAAAATAGAGCAGGGTTTGAATCCTTTTAAACTCTCATTCTTTGCATTATGCTCTTTTTCTTTCATCATTTTATCTTCTCTTATTATATTGTGCCCCCTACATAATTATTTTAAATTTTGACCTCCCTTAAATTTCATCTCTGCCATCAGACTATTGAGTTATCAGTAAAAGTGAAACTAAGTATAACAACTTGGCTAAAAAATATATCTTGACTATGAAGGAGAAGCTCTTTAAGTGCTAAATGAAAAGACAAAAATAATAGAACTTCCACTAGGGAATTAAAAAAAAATGAGTAATAAAAAAATGAAGTAAAACTTAAAAGTCTAAATATGGTAATTTAGTTGAAGATATAGTGGTTGGCTGCAAATCCTGAAATGATATAGGATCTGAATTCTGACATCTTGATGAGAAAAGATCTAAGATGAGATACAAATCTCATAAAAAGCCAATAATATTCTCAAACACCATTTGTACCTATCTAAAACATACATTACCAAATGTCTTTAACTAAATATATACCAAAGTATTTAGCGAAGATATAGGGAAAGATTTGTGAACAACTTCAACAAACTTCTTCCAATCGTTTCAAATATATTGTCCAGTTTAAGATTTGTCCATACTCATCAATTTTGTTATTTATTATTATTTTTAATCGTTTGTCAAATTGCTCCTTAAAGAAAGCCATTATTTCGCCTCGTGCTTCGTCACTTCATGTTCCATCTTACTAGATTAACAGAACGAATGAGGGGGAGGAGGGAGGGTGGGGTGGGGGGTGGGGTGGGGGGGGGGGGGGGATAGGAAGTATCCTCCAAGCTTCATCAACATGCTAGGCTTATTTGATCACAACTTTTTGTAGGCTTTTTCCCGTCTAGCCCCTTAACTATTGTTATCTTTTCAAATAGTTCTACGATGTTATTATCTTGTTAAATAGCTCCCTAATACTATTATTGGTCGATAATGTTGTTACCGGTCCTGCCAGCCTAGGTGTCCGCTCTCCTAGGAACCGGACCAATAGGTTACCAGTTTTACCCGGTCCGGACCGATAACCGGATCGAGCATATTGTTTGGACCGGTTCCGATCCCATAACTTATCCAGTTGATACCTGTCCGGACCGGTTCCGGATATATTTGATTAATAAAAAATTCAATAAAAAAATCTTTAAAAAATTAAAAATCAATAGTATGACATCTAAAGATTACCATATGATTTGTTAGCGAACACTCTATTGGATACTTTATCGGGTAACCTATCGGATACCGGTTAATTTGTTTTACCCCGGACCGTTTTCCTACCGGGTGGATAAAAGGACCGGGTGAATCTCGGTCCTCCCAATCCAATAACAACCATATTGGTCGATTTTTAAGGGTCATTTTCGATACAACAATATAATTATCATCTTCAACTTTACCCACAAGCCCCACTTGACCACCCAACCCATTACCACCAACATCACAATACTTCCACCATCACTATCAAACACCAGACCTCATTTTTCACAAGTTGAAACCCTACCACGCATACCCCAAATTGAATTCGAAACCATGCCCCGAACCACACCCTAAGTAATTTTGAAACCTTACCCCCACCCTTATGAATTCAAAAATGGAGATGGACGGGGATGGGGGGAGGGATCAAGTTTTTCAGGTAAGGGAGGGACCTGCCTTTTCAGGAGGGGGTCTATCCAAGGGATAGAGGAGTGGTCGAAGATGATAATTTAGTATTGTACCACAAACACTCCTAAGATTTGGGTCAATAATAGCATCAAGAGCTTTTTGAAAAGATAATAGTATCAAGGGGTTATTCGTAGATAATGATAGTTAAGGGGACCCCAAACAAATAAGCCTTCTTTATATACTAGTATAAATTTCGTTGACCAAAGATAGGTTGGTTTTTACCTAGACAAGATCATTCTTTTTAATTATTACTTTATTCCAATAATTTATCTCCAATCCAACTACTTAAAAAACATCTTGAGCAACCAACTTTTGGAAATCAAACAGGGCCAACTTCATACTAATAAATACTCCTAATAAAATATTTCATATTATTATTTTAACTAGTTGCCAACTCTGGCATGTCTATATAAAGGTAGTTCAACTCATGGATACTGAGATATCATACATGACAGCAAATTTCTTCTCATTCTTGTCCATAATTCCTTTTTAGCTTATACCCCTAAAAACCCCTCACATTATGCTTACATTAGTTTTTAGTCTGGGAGCAATAATTGCCATAAGCATTGCACATTGGATTTACAACTGGCGGAATCCGAAATGCGACGGGCAACTCCCTCCAGGGTCGATGGGGTGGCCGCTCCTCGGAGAGACTCTCCAATTCTTTGCGCCTAACACGACGCATGACATTCCGCCTTTTGTCAAGAATAGAATGGAGAAGTAAAGCTTATTTACCTTGCAGACAAGCCCTTTTCTTTCTGACAGCTGATTTTAATAACACCTTTTTTACCATTTCCTTTCAGGTATGGTCCAATCTTCCGAACTAGTATCGTTGGAAGGCCGGTTATCGTGTCCGCGGATTCAGACCTAAACTATCTCATATTCCAGCAAGAAGGGCAGTTGTTCCAGAGCTGGTATCCAGATACATTTACTGAAATATTTGGGAGGCAGAATGTAGGATCCTTGCATGGGTTCATGTACAAGTACCTCAAAAATATGGTGCTTAATCTTTTCGGCCCCGAGAGTTTGAAGAAAATGCTGCCTGAGGTTGAAGAAGCTGCAAAGAGAAACTTACAGAGATGGTCATCTCAAGACAACGTCGAAATGAAGGAATCATCTGCAAGAGTAAGAGAACTTGGTTTTCAGAATATTGTTTTTGTGGATTATCGAATTTATCAGTCATGGACTAATGTTTTTGAATGATCATGTAGATGATATTTGATCTGACTGCAAAGAAGCTGATCAGCTATGATTCGGAGAATTCTTCGGAAAATTTAAGAGAGAATTTTGTAGCGTTTATACAGGGATTGATATCGTTTCCTCTGGATGTTCCCGGAACAGCTTATCACAAATGTCTACAGGTTTGTTACTCCCCATTTTACTGTAAATCATCTGAGGCAGGAATGCAGCTAAAAATGTATTGTTTTTTTTCATTCAGGGGCGGAAAAAGGCGATGAAGATGCTGAAAAACCTGCTACAAGAAAGACGAGAAAATCCAAGGAAACAACAAACAGATTTCTTCGATTACGTTCTGCAAGAACTAAAACGAGAAGACACAATCCTCACAGAAGCCATCGCCCTGGACTTGATGTTCGTGCTCCTCTTTGCCAGCTTCGAGACAACGTCTCTGGCAATAACTTTAGCCATAAAGTTCTTAACAGATCATCCTTTGGTCTTGAAACAGCTTACGGTGAGTGAAAAGTGCAAATGCCACTTTACTTACAAATACAAAAGCACTTTTGATAGCTTTTCAAACAAGGACACAATTTGATTGCTTCGACGTAAATTAACAGGAAGAACATGAAGGAATAATCAGAAGGAGGCAGAATCCTGAATCTGGAGTAACATGGCAAGAGTATAAGTCAATGACATTTACATTCCAGGTAAATAATTTAACCAAACTCGTTTTCTAATCTTCTCTTTACTTCATAACAAAGTTGTTACAACTGTATAAAAAATGATTCATCGAATTGCAGTTTATCAATGAGACGGTCAGACTGGCAAATATAGTCCCCGGCATATTTCGAAAAACTCTACGTGACATCAAATTCAAAGGTAATCTAGTTTTTTAGTTGTTTTGTAATAAAATAGAATTTCAAGAATCCCACAAAGATCTGACTTACCTTAAAATAATGAATATGGCATACTACAGGATATACTATTCCAGCTGGTTGGGCTGTTATGGTTTGTCCTCCAGCTGTTCATCTGAATCCTTCCAGATATACCGATCCTCTCGAATTCAATCCATGGCGATGGGAGGTAAATACCCCTTTTTCTCTTCTTTGTTTCGAATGTTATTTCACCTGCACAAAAATCAACCATTCGCAATATAAATAGGGAGTGGAATTACATGGAGCGACAAAAAATTTCATGGCATTTGGAGGTGGAATGAGATTCTGCGTGGGAACAGATTTCACAAAGGTGCAGATGGCTGTCTTCCTCCACTCCCTGGTTACCAAATACAAGTAAGATGACAACGAGAACATGAATCATTCTCGTAAATCCAATCATCAAATTAGTACTCATCTCTGGTTTCGTTATAGGTGGAAGTTAACAAAAGGCGGGGAGACTCTACGGACGCCTGGTTTACAGTTTCCAGAGGGTTTGCATATTCATGTCACGCGAAAGGATGAAGACTCCATTGCAGCAGAATGATCAAACCGAAGACAAAATAAACACGCAAAGGGACAAATAGCAAGAAGCAACATAACACAGAAAGGCAGAGATGTAAGAGCTTCAGCCAAGAGGATGGTTGTAGCTATAACAAGTCATCACCAAGATGAATTCAGCCTCCTCAGACTGCAAAACTTGAGGAAATTTTGTTCACAGTAAATATATATATATATAAAGTTTGATATACATTTGTTCTCAAACAACATTAAAAAAATATGCCAAATCATATCATAAATCAACCAACAACCTTATATCCAATATGATGGATCCTATGTATAAAATTACCTCAAGCAAGGTAATTAAGGAAAAATACTACTACCCCATCTCTAGTTCAATTTTCAATGAACTAAATTAAAAAACTGTATAGTATCGATTTTTCTTTTTCTGTTTTCGAGTATACATATAAAGTTCACCAAATATTATAAAACATGTCTACAAAAACTTGAAATCAAAATTTAAAAAGTCAACCAATTAACCAAACAATATCAATTCAAAAGGGGTCATTTTCGTTTCCTTCTTTACAATCAGAATTTAGTTCAAGTGTTGATCATCTGACTAAAACAGGTCACATGATTTGATCAACATGAAGTGAGACATAAGTATACTTTTGGATTCTCCAAATAGTTGTCTCAGTCGAAGGTCCTACTTACAGCTTCATATGTGATCACTATTCGCTACATTCTTCAAGAAACATATCCTCCTGAGAAAAGCTCTTGTGACGCACTTCACGTCCAATTGGAAAATCTCATCTTCAACCAACGAGGAAGCTTTCGATGGCCTTAGCATGAACACAGTTAAGTGTTCGATGCCAGAGACTAACTATAATTCATATGCATTAAAGAACATAAGTGTTACAGACTGCCATAAGTAATTCAAAAGTAAACCTAACGAATCGTGATGCCTATGTAGCTCTTCGGATGTTGTCTTTCAGGGAGACGAGTTCGGAAAAAAACTCAAAGATTGCTACCCATAATTTTTTATGGAGCTATGACTGTTGAGGAAGAACGGGCCGTTTCTCGATCAGCTCGTACTGCATCACAAAGTTGTCCTGCCAACCGACGTAATATTATAAGTCTCAGGAAAATAACTCAAAGTAGAAAACTACATAAACATGTGACTATCAAGCTGGAAGATTCTGAGGTTGGACCGACCTTTCTGATTGTCAGCCAGGTATTGGGATCAAAACTGATATAGCTACCTCTCTCATATGTATTAGTCTTCACAAGGGGCTCCGTATCCCTTGTCAACCACAAATGCAACTCTTTGTGGTAGAACCAACCTCTGTGAACTCTGCAATTTAGGAAGGGTTCGTAACATATTACACGTCATTTCTTGAGCGGGCAACCTTTGTAAGAGAACAAGTTTGTATATGTTCGGACTTCGGAATGATCAAATTTTTAAAGACAAATAATGATATCCATGCATAAGGCTGCCTTATAAATCGAGAATGGATAATTTCCTTCAAAATAAAAGAAAAGGTAAATACTTTGGACAATTTACTTTCTTCAACCAACATCATTCTTTACTCTATCTTTTTAAGTCCAGGCCAATAAAACAAAAGAAAGGAAAATAATGTCAACTCACATTCAAAAAGAATACACAGAAGTACTAGTGTAACAGACATCCAAGTAAACTAGTAGTGTAACAGGGGTCTCAAGTGGTTATAGTCAGACTAGATAAAAGTAACATGCCCCAATGCCTCTAAAGAGGCTCCCGCCGCCTAACCAGAGTAAGATGATTGGAGAGTAAGCACGACCTTACCCCTGTGGTAACAGAGAGGACGTTTCCAAATTGACCAGAGA
Source organism: Echium plantagineum (assembly GCA_003412495.2). Lineage (NCBI taxonomy): Eukaryota > Viridiplantae > Streptophyta > Magnoliopsida > Boraginales > Boraginaceae > Echium > Echium plantagineum. The sequence continues at coordinate 17,494,356 of CM016567.1, read as the reverse complement.
TCAAGTAGAAATACTATCTACTACTTCGTTATCTACAAGAAGTGAAGTTAGTGAAATACATTTTGTGATTTGTTCCATTACATCCAAGATAATATAAAAATATTTGAATCTATTAGGACGAGGAACAAGACTCAGATATCAAAGGAAAAAGTTTAAGAAAAGACAGCCAAGAATGAAGCTTAGTAGGTAAGCTACAGGAGATAACTTGCACCAATAGGAACATTAAGAAATGAACTGCAGATCATAATCATTACTACTTATCCCGAAAAGAAATAACAGAGAAGGTACTGCCCAATAGGATTTACAGAAAGAACAATCATACTTACAGTTCATTTGCAGCATATAGCTGTGCCTCGTCCCTTGGCATGCTGCAGCAGGTGAAAGAATACACATTATTAAGAGGAACCAAGTACTGGATGATTATTACAGTTTATGAGATGATCTGACATTCTGACCTGTAAAAGACATAGAACAATAACTCCGTATTTATCCTGGCAAAGTGACTTTGCTGCAATAGTCAAAGAATGATAAGGTAATGGCAATATATATTAAAGATGACTTCACGATATCAAACAAATCCCTCACCTTTAAAGGAGGTTGTTGTTGAGAAATGTAGCATTCTGGAACACTATACTCAGGGTCCCCTTTAGCGGGCTCATTAGACCAAGGAGAGGAAAACTTCTTATGAAGGTTTTCTGATGAGTTCAGGTTGAGACCAAGTGTAGTCAAATCAATCCCTAGAGCCAGAGATGTTAGTGCAGGATTAGTCATCCTTATGACATTCAATAGACCATAGATTCCATAACGGTCTGAAGCTGCCTTTGATGTTTGCATAGGCATTATTTCCTGTTCTCTGATTGGACCTCCAACCATACGAAACTGGGGGTGCTTCTGTAACTGTTGGTACTGCTGCATAGATTGTTCATAAGGTCCCATACCCGATACAGCAGGTAAATTTGAAGTTCCTGATCCAGGCATCGATATCCCAGTGCTTCGGTTCTTAGGAAAAGAATAGGATTGCCAAGACAATTAACTTAGATAACTAATTCTACTTTCTGAATCTATACAAATGGCGATATGAAGAACGCAAAGTAAGAGCATGCTAAAGGATATATTTCATTTAGTTCAAGTATTAAAAATCTAATCCCACAACTAAATGATTAAGACCTTACGGAATTATTAATAAGGTATTGGGTGTTAATCACCATTTCACCTATAGTCAAATGATTTTAGTATTGACCCAAACAAATTCTTAATAATTAGCATGGTTTCATGACTAAGAAACCCACTCCTACACTGGTTGATTAAGACCTTATGGGTGTGTTAGAAGGCATTAGGCCTTTTTCATTTATAGCCGATTGGCTTTAGGGTGGAACTTCAGAGACTCCAACATCAAGAAACAATACATCAAATCACCATTAGTTGCACAGACATCAACTTGATAAGTTTGTTGATGCTATGTGCAGGTCAATCTCATCACATGTGACATGCCCATCAGAATTTGTACTCAGAACTAATTATAGAATTGATGCAAGTACCTCGTGACCATGAAAAAGAAGATCTTGGTAACTTGATGGCTGAAAAGAAAGCTCGTTGACATCAGTTGATGAAGAATGCTGCTGTTGTTGCTGATGTGATGAAAACGAGTTTTTAAAGCCAACTCCAGGAGACCTTCCAATCTGCAAAAAGAATTATGACATTTAGTATACCTATGATAACCGAAAATGCAATTGGCAGTGAGAACTGGTGTGACCTGGAACTTACCGACAATTGTTGGGGTTTCATCATAGATGTCATGTCATCATGGAGCTGGTCTTTACCATGCACATTTCCCGAATATTCTGAATTTATACCTGCTGGAAGTGTGTAGGGTTAACTATGCTCGGACCATTCCATAGATCAGAAAAACTTACAAGAATTTTTCATGATGAGAATTCAAAGGGTGTTTTGGCAGAATGTTTTTAGGAGCTTATAGCAAGATGATTAAGAACTAAGGGTTAACTTAGTAATTTTTTATCCAGAAGAGAAATGAAAATCCAGAATTTAACAACCAAAAACCCTCCCGAAGTCAAAACTAAAATATCATTGATCTTATATCATGGTAACAATTGTATTAAGAGCATCTACATGTTGATTTATGATGATCAGAATACCATAAATCTCTAAGTGGAAACATAAAAATAGTTCCCTTCAGCATAGATTCTTGCTAGTTACGCCCTACCCTAAAGAAAATAACATAATATTTCTTAATACACAAAGTCATTCTGTCCACCAATTTCTTTTTGGAAAATTCAGGAACCTGTTATCTATTTTTCTTCACTCGTACCCAGCCAGGGAAAACAACAAGATATATGAATTAGTACATGTAGAGAAAATCACCAAGTAAATAGGACCAAGATACATTGAAACTTATGATCTAGCAATAATTTTCGAACATATTGATTTAAAATCGAAATGATAAACATTCTGCAACAGCGTAATATAACACCACCTCGGTATCCTGGTAAAGCAGGGAAATCCTCATTCTGAATGCTAAACTCCTGGTTTTGCTGGCCGAACCCCATATTTTGCTTCCTCATATAGCCTGAAATTTTACATTAAATCTTTACAAATATCATGTGGGAAAAAAACTGAAAACTCATATATATCAATTCACAAATATAATTACAGCTACCTAAATGTCCCTGTGAACTGCCAGCAGAGTTAGGTCGGTGATTCAGCTGAGGGAATTCATTCTCGAAAGCTGTAGTTTCATGAGGATTCATCTCGCTTAGCATAGTCATATTAGTTAGATGACTATTCCCACCTTGATAATGGGTTTTCGCAAGCGATGCAGCAACACCATTATAAGAATTTCCAAGCATAGACACCATCTGTGGGGCTGAAATTCACAGTTGTCATTTATACTAATTCAAGAAAAAAATAGATATGGAAATGGTAACAACAAGGAGTGTTCTATTTATAATAATAATCGAAGAAGAAGAAGAAGAAGAAGTGTTCTATGACTTCTATCTGGTGAATTTAATATTGTGTTTGAGTTATTGTCTAACTAATGCCTTCACTAAGAATATGTTAGTGCCTTAGTGGGACAATAATCATCAATTATTTTTGGATGATCTAACAATTCACATATTGGACCACCTATGCCTTGTTTTTCAAAGATTCACAGATATAGTTATATTGTATGTTTAGCTCTAAACCATTTATGAAATGTAGAGAAATTTGACCATTTGTCCTGGAGGAAGTACGAAGATCTTGTCGTGATAGCTCGGATTAAACAAAGCGAGGGATAAAAATCTCAACAGTTGATGAAGCTTTCATGGAGACAACTAAACAACACAGACAGAACCTTCAGCTAGTTTATACCAGTCAAATTTAAGCGTGATGCGACACCAGTCAAGTTTGATCCTCCTGCAGTGGCAATACTCCTGGGAATATTTCCGCCATTGACAAGATTCGGTATATTGTTTGTGATGCGTCCAGTACCTCCTAAATTGGGAGTTATAGCTGAACCTGGGAGAATATTGTTGTACCGTTTACACACAAGGGAAAGGAAATTTTAATTTCCAAAAGGCACTAAAATAGAGCATGTATACATACCACCATTATTGGGTAGCCCTGAATGACCATGTGAATTGGCAAGTGATAACTGCATTAGGAGACTAATGTTACATAGGAAATGCATAAAGCTTTGAACACATCGACCATAGGTCTCCCACTTGAGGGCCATGTAAATTTACACGTGAAGAATGCCATCCCACCACCACACGAGTATGAGTGGTTTATTTCAATTAGTCAGAGATCAGTTTACATGAAACACAATCATGAAAATACCTGAGAAAGGGCTGTGGGGAGATTGTTCATTGCATATCGGCCCATAGATACACTTCCTGGAACTTGTTGAATACCATTAGAAGGAGCACCCATCATTGACGGATTCCTAGAAGCATATCCTGCTGCCATGTAATAGCTATCATGGATCCCTTGTGGTCCTTGTATAATATGTTGAAAACAACATTTTAGTCTTCTTGTTTCAATTTTGTGATGTACCAATAAAACATAGAAAGGTAAGGCACTAGCATCTCAGATATGTTCACAACCTGAATTATTTAAAACACCGGAGGAAGAACCGGATTGAGCTGAATAAACTGAGGCCAATGACCTTCCAGATCCATCTTGAAAGTTTGAACTAGTTATATTTATCCCTGACTGCAAATATTCCTTTGTTTGACAAACAAAATCATGAAGCCAAAATGTTAACAAGCATATATGGCTGACGGTTAGTTTCATAACCCCTCTAACATGTTATGACAGTTTAAAGGTTAAATTCTCAGATTTACTAATAAAAAGATCGAGAGATTTTGTGGTATATGTTTGTGCAGTTACTAAAGAAAATTTTCAGATATCATTACTTACTCCAATTTAATTTGCCCCATTCGACTTTGCATGCATGATGAGATCAAATTTGAGTCTATTTACTTCATCAATATTAACTTTGATACATGATGTATTTGTGGGGAACAGGAGAACCCCTCAAAATAAAATGTTTAGTAAGAGAAGACAAAGCTAAATGTATGGGTGGAAAGAGGAAAGGGGTCATTAGTTATATACAAGCCAGAATAGTAAGGGTTAAGGGGTTGTCAACAAAAAGGCGTAAGATCGGCAAGTGATCAGCAGTACCATCCACCTTCTCATTAGGTCATCATTCTGAAAAAAGGTAATTGCTTTTAAGTAGACTTGCATAGAAGCTTTAAGTCTTGGTTTCAGTCTTTGAAGCAACATTTTTTGACATTAAGCCTTTCATGCTAACCTCTGACAAAGAGATATGAACTTTCAAAACCCAAGAACATTTAAGGATGTGTTCAAAATGATTACCAAGAGACATCCTCTAAACCATAAACAGCAGCATTTCAACATCACTACCACCCACAACAACAATAACAAAAATTCTGAACGAAAGATAGACCGAACATTACATTGAGTACTCCTGCCATTGCAGTTCTGCCTCAGCAAGAACTTTCCACGACTGTCCTCTGTCTACAGCGAGCTTCTAAATATGGCAATTTTTGGCTGAAGGATGAATCTTATAATCCAAAAATAATCTACAAAAAAAAATCAGAGAGGCAAATTTCAACTAGAGAGCAAAGCAACAAGTACTTCTAGATGATCAATGTGTGTAGGATCCAATTAAAAAGAGTTACAAAGCTTCAATCACATACTCCAAAGAGGTCTTGAAATGCAAACAAAAATCTGTAGACTACAAAACATCCTTGCAGTCATAAAACGATATAATACACTTATTCCTAACCCTGTATCTGATTTATGGTTTAAATCCAAGTTACTCAATCTAAAAATCAGACGGAAATAAATTCAAGATCCCAACCTGAGAGTAGTACATTTAGTTAACATGGGACAAGAACCTAATACTGTTCTTTTTTAACAATGTTCACCTAGCAGAAGTTGAGATAATTATAACCTAAAAAGAGTGCCCAGCACAGAAAAAGGCTTGGCAAATTCTCTAGTTAATAAAAGAAATAAGCGGGCATGCATTAAGGGCACGAAATAAAGCGACAGTAAATGAAACAACATGAAGTGGTACATGAAACAACATAAAACTTCATACGCCATATTAGGTAGAAATTTGACTTCAGTTAACAGTCTTGTGAAGTAAGGGTAGTTATTTAACATTTCATGCAGTTCATGTACAAGAACATATCGCTGGTACTCATTTATGGGCAATTATCAAAAATCGGTGAGGTTAACATTATGATCATTTCCATTAATATATGTTGTGAGAAGACCATGGGTTGACTTTTTCTGCATTTGTAAGCAAAACCAAAAGTAAGGAATAAATATCATGCTCATATATACACCAACACTCCAATGGCCTAAACAACAACATTCATAAGCAAGCGATAAACCCAAGATCTTCAATAATCTCAAAATAATTCAACCTCTCTAATTTTGATGTGTTTGCTTCTTAAACTGTAACGTCAAATATTTTTTAAATATGGTCATTGCTTTTTTTGGAAAATATGTCAATATTATGGTATTTTCACCTTAGCCTACAATAACATTATTATATTGATTCAAATCAAGGTCTTGTTAGTCCATTAATACATCAAACTTCGTTAAGTTTGACGAGTAGAAAAGAAGATTAGAAAAGCAAATTAGACGATCTTTCTGTAATGTAATACCAATAATTTAACCTGATTTAACTAATTTCTTTTGGAGATTTCTCAAACAGCTTAGCTTCATGCACAGCACCAATTTTAATTAGTTAAATTTTAGAGAAATACCCATTTAACTGTTAAAAACTAATTTGCAAATTACGGCAAAAAGTCGGCTATGATCCATTGGAAATAAATTTGATTAACACCTCATCTCTTCTTCTATAAAGCAAGAGCAGAAAAATTTCAGTTACATTCAATTCAATAATTAAATTTGATATACAAGTAAAATTCCATTCAAAACCAAATCATACATTCGAAACGAAACAATTAAATTCGATACACAACTCAAATCATATGTAATCCCATAGTAGCCATTTTATAATCATAACTACAGTAATTTTATTTAAACCAGTTCACAATTATCGTCGATAAATTCAACAACCAACTAATTTCTCAAAATAAATTTTCAACCTAATGAAATGAAATAATAACGACAAATTACGATCAATCAATACCACAACAACTTTAATCTCAATTTAACAAATTAAATCCAGATCGAATTCTTAGAGCCCGCAAAAAAGCAAAACATATAAAATTCCATAAAGAAAACAATACTTCAATTTTAGTAAACGAAAATCACCATTGAAGATGAAGCAGTAAATTACCTTTTCGAACAATCTGTCAAAAGAGACAAAGAAAAAAGAAGAATTAATAAATATTTATATATAAATTAATTTATATAAATATAGGAGTATATATTTAGTTAGTACGTAGGAAAAATATGATTGAGTTGGAGGTTGTTGGATTCTGCTAACTGAACCTTAATTACGTCTTGGAATTTGAGAGTGATGTAGTTGATGTCGTTTTCCTCCTTACTCACTATTTATATGTCCTTACTGGGCCAGCCTCTAAATATTTATGAAAAAAAATAATTAAATCATCATACTAACGACCTCTACAGACCCACTTACAAATGAGCCAAATCTAATTATTTCTAGTTATTAAGAAATTATTAAATCTAGCTTATGCTTACAAGACCAAGTGTCCATTATCGATTGTTCTATCAAGGAGCATAATGATGGTTGCCCTCGGGGAAGGATGTAGCTTATAGGCTAGTAGGGCAACGAAATTTTTTATTTCTTTTATTTTTATTTTTTAGGTTAAAAGTAATATTTTATGTTAAAAGTAACAACACATCAGTCCCCTAAGGCCCGAATCAAGCTATTCTCCAATCTCATTCCCTCATGTTCCATCATTTTCCCATCAATTTTTATATTATCTAAATTGATGAAGAAAGCTAGGCATGCAGAATACAACAAATGCTTTCAAGTAGACAATCCATCAAGTAATTTGCTTCTAAGGGGAATATTTGCTTACAAGGGAAATTTATTGTCTTTCACATGTAGCGCATATATTTTTACATAGTGTTGATGGATTGTTTATTTGAAAGCATTTGTTGTCTTCTACAGGTATAACTTTCTTCATCAACATCTTAGATAATATAAAAATTGGTGAAAAAATGGTGGGAAGGAAGGAAACATAAGCAAACATGAGGGGATTAGATTGAAGAGGAGCCGGACTCCTAAGAACCACAACCCAACATAAGAATAAGCCACCAACCCTCTTATCCCCCCATACCCATAAACAATAAACAGAGACTAGCCCCTCTGATTTGCTCAGCCGCCGATCGAACATCTGCCACAACCCACAAGTATCAGTCAATTAAACAACGTTATACCTATTTTTAATTTAATATTATTTTTGTTTTGTGAATTCTAAGTTCAATTTATGACATATGTTTGTTTTATTTATTTAATTTATTAATAACTTAGTTTGACTCATAATTCATAGGTTAATTATTTAAATAGTTAAAAATTGATTATTTGATAATTAATTGAATACTTTTTTAGTTGGGTAGTTTGTATGTTGATTAATTGGATAATTAGAGTTTAACAAATAATGTTTATTTGATTGTCACGTGGTTTGACGTGGTTTGATTTCCTAGGTTCAAATTGAGAACTAAGTCAACTAACTGAACCTACCAATGTGCAATTACTAAATTGTTATAATAATTTTAAATTATGTACATTGTTATGATCTTACATCTAAAATAAATGTCACTTTCTTCAATTATATGATCATAGAAATTCTCACAATATTCTACTTTTACAATAATAAACACTAATTTCTTTTGATTGAATAGAATGAAAAGACTTTTTGAAGTATATACTAAGAGGGAATGCCAAGCTGGCTCAAGTTTCCCGTTTGAAATACCACAAGTTGAACATTCTCCACATTTTGCTAATGAAAGAGAAAAAATGTGGACTTTGAAGCATTGCAAGTTGATCCTGGGCTAAGGAAACAAATTTCCTTACTCCATTCGGATATTCAAGATGATGTGAGGAGATCTTATCTTACAAAAGGACCACATCAACCTCGCAATCATGATTTTCCGTGGACTGTCTTCTTAAGGGTCGCCGTGGATTTAAGCCAAATTGGTATGATAAATATAGTGTTGGTTGGCTTGAGTATATACTCATGAAGATAAAACATATTGTTTGCCTTGTTATTTGTTTAAACATGTGTCTAGTTTTGGTGGTGAAGCAATTGTAAATGTTGGTTAAAGAGTGGAATAACCAGGGTAGGCTTGGAAGTCATGTCAACGATAGTGGTAGTTCTCATAGGGATCAGATTGGCTAAAAATTGAGTTTAATAGAAAAGTCAATCTACATACCAACTGAGACATGTTATTGAAACACGAGTGATAAAAAATGTCAAAATAAAACATGAGTTATTGAATGATGAACGTTAGGAAACATGAGTGACCGATGTGCCATTAACCCATTATTATATTTATATTGTATGTTTGGAACAATATACTAATCTAACTTGATAGATTTTGTTATGATTATATCCACCCAAAGAAGTAACTATTTAAGCTTCTAATACCAATTATCTTGAAGTAATAGTAACTCTATGATAGAATTTTTTAAAAAAAATCAATATTATGAAAATATTTTGAAAAACGAATTTAATAATATCAATTTTATACTTATTGAATGAATATCTAAAAGCTATTTGTCATCAAAGTTTGAAAATTAGTGGGAATCAGTGTGAATATATATTTTATTATTGTTTTTGTATAATTGTAAACTAGGGGAATCAGGGGATTGAGGAAAATATAATTAAAAATGTGATTCTTCTGCAGTCTCCCCCGATTTGGGGGAAAAAGTTTGAGAGGAATTAGTGTTAGTGTTAATAGGGTGGATTAGTGGTAATAAATTCTCTTACCTAAATATCAATTTAGTTCTCAAAGAGAAAATTGCTGAAAATGTCCCCGATAGCAGGGGCGGAAGGAAGGGGGCAGGGGAGCCATGGCGCACCCTGAGTTTTTAAAAGGTTTACTAATAAGATGTATATTTAAGTGACAAAAACTTCCTTAGCTTAGTTGGCCCCCCTAACTTTATTAAGAGGTTCTGGCTGGGTTCGAACACCCTTGCCCACGTTTAAGTTTTTGGTTTTCTCATCATATACTCCCGCGTGCTTTTCATTCTATTGATAATATTCCTAAGCCTATTTATTGTAATATGAATGGAGTATTACATCCAAGTTGACAAATTAACTTTGAGTTTTTGATAATGGACGGTAGTACATGTTAATAACTTTATGTTTTCTCTTTTTCTTTTTTCTTTTCTTTTTTCAATTATTTTAAGTGATAATTTAACTTTGATAATTGATAATCGAAGTCGATTTGCTTTATAAAAAGAAGATATAAATGAACTTCTATGAAATGGTTTCACGGCAGACTATACTAATTTTAGTTTAATTTCTAATATTTTGAAGATAAAATTTGTTTGTGAATAATTGATAATTAATAAAGTACAACAACTTTAATTTTAGTTTGTAATATTTCAATGCTTAGTTTCTAAATAACTGATTCGGCGTGTTCTAACACTTTCGGTATCTATGGCAATGGTTGAGCAAGTATTTTCTGCTATGAGACATATTAAGACGGATGTTCGGAACAAAATAGATGATAGATTTTTTTTTGGCTTTGGTCAATTATATTAAAAACGAAATAGCTAAAAATATTTCTATCGAAAGTATATTATCGATGATTACAATAAAGTCAAAACTCGTAGACTAACTTTACGATAAATTTTGTAACTTTTATTATATGGAGTAGTATTTAATTTAATTACCTAATGCTATTTTTATTTTTATTTGGCCCCCCCCCCCCGAATTTTCATCCTAGTTTCGCCCCTGCCCGATAGTATGACCAAGTTGCACCTTCGTCCCCAATAGTTACACGGTTGCATGTTAATCCCCGAATATGGCCAAAAAGTTGCACTTTAGTTCCCACGTCAATTTTTCTGTTAATTTTTCAGGTTTAGGCGTTAAAATTAGGGTTAAATGGAGTAATTTTTAAGACTTAAAGTTGATTTTTTGCCCCAATTGGTGCCAAATGAAACTCCACAACCCTGGGGTGAGGAAGAAAGGGAGTTTTGGCTGAGGGGGTTGTGGAGTTTTCTTTTGGCACCAATTGGAGCAAAAAATCAACTCTAAGTCTTAAAAACTACTTATACTTTTACCCCAATTTAAACGCCTAAACCTGACGTGAGGACTAATAAAGTGCAACTTTTTTACCACTTTCGGGAACTAACATGCAACCGTGTAACTATTGGGATCAAAGTGCAATTCGATCATACTATCGAGACCATTTCAACAATTTACTCAGTTCTCAAACACAAAAAATTATTAAATTCCCCTCGTTGACCCCAACTATATAAATGCATATTCATTAATTCAAAATGTTGGATTACATTAAAGGAGATATGGAAAATTTGAATTTTATTATTGTTTTTGCAATATGATATGTAGCTTAACTTTACAATCACAAATGATTATAGGAAACAAGAACATGATATGTAATTGAAAATCCAAATTCGAACATACACAATAATTTAGAGCATGCTATCAGCTTTAGATGGCAATCTTCTAAAGAAGTTGTTTGGTACTGAAGGCATTTTGCTCCTGAATTTTGGGTGCCTCAGGAAGTATAGGCCTGCTAACAACGCGACGATTCCGAAGGGCGTCATATAGAGAGCTATTGCTGCACAAAGGCAAATGAATATGAAGAGAGTTGTTGCTCGTGGATCTCTCCAGCTGAGCAATGCTTGTAATCTCTCCCCCTGTGTTGCTATATCGGCTATCACCGTCTGTATCCTTCCCGAGACACTCCTTAGTCTGTCGTACCTCATCCTCACCATTTGTACTGGTTTTGATGTTGGGAAAGTGTCGAACTCTTCATCTAGTTCGTCAGGGGCTACTGCTTCTGCCCACGAAAGTTTAGTATCCATATGCGGAGGATGCCTGGGGCGGAACCTGAAGTTCCATATTCCGATGAGGAACATGTAGAGGAACAACGTTGGAAGTATCAATTCCGGGTAGCAGATTAGGATGATAAAGAGTATATGCACTAAGATTGTTGTTATCGGATTCTTCCAATGGCGAACTTCTCCAAGCCACTTGGAAATCGAGATGAGCCCTGAAAAGAGTGTAACAATTCTGAAGAAGTTAGCCTTGCTCTTTCTCATGCTCCACATGTGGGAATCGACATCCAGCATGTACTCGATCACTTCTTTCCTGAGGGGAGGCTCAGCCCGGCCAAGGCGTGTGGAGACAATCGTCATTGCCTGATATCTCAAGCTGTCTAATTGATTCACTGTAAAAGGATGCAGATAATGCATTTTGGGAAGTAATGGACGACTATAAAGATAAATCATATGTGCCATCGATAAACAGGTGAATCGAAAGGCTATATGGAGTTCACCCATTTTTTTCAGTCCTGATGGTTGCAGAACTAGAAGAGGATAGGCTTGTGTGTAGATCCTATCAGTTTCCAGAGTCGACAACCGGATCCTCACCTTCCCGATCCGCATATCCTTCCCCGGTCCACCTCCACCACCGCCACCTAAATGCGAATTATCAAAAACTCCAAGTGTGATAACAGTGCAAGGATCATAAATTTCCCACGTATATTGCTCGTTCCATTTGGGACTAAAGCTTTCAACGATAGTTCTCGTTCGTACCCATTTCTGCCCATATTTCGCAACACAATAAGCATCTGTCACTTTCTTATCATTCCTCGTCTTCATCGGAGAAAGACCTTGCGCACTTAAAATTCCTACTTCAAGAATCCCAATCGGCTGCTTCCACAATTGCCTCGCTGTAGGCCTTTGATCGCTGATGTACATCGTAGATTCATCCAAAACATGATAACCACCCTCGAGACAAGCCCTGAGATGAATTCTTGTCGAGAACTTGAGCTCTTTTCTTCTCTCCCCCTCAAGCACCGCAAATCCATACCTCTCGAGATTAAACCAACGAGAATCAACAGGCCTGTGATCTAAACGCCTTTCGAAGATATGAAGAGGTAAATTTATTCTCCCAGCGAGTTCATCTTTTGAACCTTGTTTGTTCTCAACTGTCAGAACTAATTGCTCCTCGAACGGCTCAGCTGCGACGAAGACCATATCTTCATTCCAGAATGGACTCGTTGTTCTGTTCTGACAGACACTAGTTTTTAGTATCTGATGTCCCACCTGAGCCTTCACATACACCTGAGGGAGTTGAGACTTATCTTGGGATTCAACATCCTGAGCTTCAATCACATTAACCCTTAAATACCATAATTTCGGCGAAACATACACCTTTGATCTCACACTAAACACCCCTTCTCCATGGACTGCAGCTGCATCCGAATGCCACGCCTCGGGAAAAGCTTCATCAGCTTGAGTTCCCATCCAAACAGCAAGCATGACCTCCCCCCTATGCTTAGGTTCCCCCTTTCGGTCCACGAGCCGGTACCATTGTGGGGCTAAAGGGCTATCAGGGGGGACTCTTGTGGGCACTTCATTCATATCAAATGTCACCTTTCCAAGATAATCATCCCTAGCTACCATCTCTTTGTCTCTGACAAAAACTTCAAGAACCGTTGATTGAATCTTCTCCTTCGAAAACGCAAACACTTGCTTCCATTCCGGGTTCGCCCTCTTCTCGAAGTGCTGTGTCTTCCCTTTGTAATTCCCAAGCTTCACCTCTACATAAGGATCACAGCTTGCTGTTACAGGGTTCATAGGCAAGTCCTTCCCCTTCACGACGCGAACGTAGAGATAATACATCTGTTCTACAAGGTCATAAGTACTAGCAGTCCGTTCACTGCTAATCCACCCTCCCCCTCCTCCGCCACGAACGCCTCCGTGCGGCCATCGCTCCCCGAGTTGCGGTTTAGTCTCCTTAACTTCGTACTCATCTTGCTTGTTGGCACTCATCTTCATTACAAATTCTTACTACAAATCACAAATATATTTTTCCTATTCTGTTTCACTCTTTATGGTATTTTCAATTCTTGAAAAGTTCTCTTTGCATGATTAACAAAAAAGAGAATTTATGGACTTAGAATCATATTCGATCAGTAAAATCAAGAAATAGCTTCTGCTACACAATGCATTTTCTGCTACTTTATATTAAATAATCAAGAAAAGAATTCCATTCAGACAAAAATCATTTGGGCATAAACTACTTATGATTGAAACAAGTCATTGGACAACTAGTTTTAGGACAAACTTTATTTAGATGCATGATCACAACTTTAATCATGAACCATGTTGGAGAATACATAATAAAATAGTGTAAAAAGTCACAAAAATATTTGGTAGGCTTCAAAAAGATATATGATGCCTTCATTGGAAATGACAAACATAGTCTTTATAGACTGAATAATTAGATTCTTTGGCTTTGTTTATAGTACACACAGGAGGAAGTCAGCTAACATCCCACTTCGATAGATAATGCTAAGAAATTTACATAAAGTCTCGGGCACATATTTAGTGATAAAGAGTTTGGGTGAATAGTATCACGTCTTCCTCTTCTGCACCACATGTACACGAATTTTTTATAAAGCAGAATATACTGTGAAAGTTGTTAACGGAAATGCTCAACTCCTTTAACTATTCCCGCAATTTATCTCCTCAAAACGACTACCTAGGTCAAGGGCGAAGGGGCTCACCCCAAAGCCATTCTTCATATCGAACCCAACCTTAATGTAATGGATGCAGAAGATGGAACTAGGCGGGGCATAGTTTGTCACTTTTATTTGATTTCATACTTTTATTTAATTTATTATGTTCATTAGTTTGTCACTTTTACATAATAAATTGGTATAGTTATTGACTTATTGGATGCAGCACCAAGATAATTAAAGATGCCTTTAGCATTTATTCTCCTGCTTTATATTCTTAATAATCTGCTTATTTATGGTTATTCTCCTACTATAATTGACAAATCATGCTAAAAGTGACACTATTTGACAGAGTTCTTCTAGAAATTTATATTATTATATACGGAAGGAGTTACGAATTAAGCTCGGCTAAATTCAAGACAGGTCTTGAGTTGGATTCGATTTTTATTCAAAATAAGTCATGCATTAATGTTTCGATTACCTGTTGAAAAAGTAAACACCTTAATAATCACGAAGAGTCCTTTTGTTTGATATCGACATTTTCGTCTTATAATTTAACACAAAAGCTAACTTTGACTAAATTAAACAAGACAGGGAATGATAACTCAATTTCAATCAGGGGCGAAACGAGGATGGAAACTCAGGGGGACAAATTAAAATAAAAGTTTTTTTAGGTAATTAAACAAAATACTATATAATAAAAGTTATAAAGTTCATCGTAAAGATACGCTACGACCTTTTATGCTATCATAATCATCGATATAATAATATTAAAATTTACAATATGAACATTAAATCACAAGTCAATCAATGATTCATAAACTATTTTAGCATTAAAATATATGACAAACTAAAATTAAAATTATTATCAATTATTTACAAAAAAAAAAAATTCTATCAGATAATATTCAACTAATATTAAATAATTTTATATTCAAAATATTAAAAATTAAATTAAAATTACTATACTCTGCCAATTATCATAGTTAACTTATCAATTACAATAATCGAAGAAAGAATAAAAGAAACTAAATTAATAAAAAGTTAAACCTAAAGGATTTGTGGCGATAAATAGTGACGTGCTTATTATGATGATTTCAATTAGTTAATTACTTAATTATGTGAGATTTATTATAAATTGTACTTATTTTGAAATTCTCCTCAAAGTTTAGAAATAGTGACGTGTTGTAACTAACTTCCTTAAAGATATAAATAGTGACATGATGTACGAATTATTTTTATTAAGTAAGAATGTATTAAGCCATGAAGGAAAATCCTGTCCTAATAAAAAGAAAAATTAAAAGTAGCCACTGGGATTCGATCCTAGGTGTCAGATGTGAATAAGGGTGGTGGGTGGGGGGCCATTAAGCCAAAGCATGTTTTGTTCAGCTGAAACATATCAGGGGTGTGCACGGTTCGGTTCGGTTCGATTTTGGACAAAAATAAAAACCGAACCGACATCATCGGTTCTACGCCAGATAGAACCGAAATTAATTTGTTCGGTCTCAAACAGTTCGGTTCATATCGGTTCCAGGTCAGTTCCGGTTCGGTTTCGGTTCTGGGCCGGTTCTGGGTCTCGTGTTTTGGACCTAAATTTGAACCCACTTTCGGCTTTGAAATATTAGGTCTGTTCGTTTCTAACTAATATTATTATTCATTTTGGACATATTCACTATCAATTATTATATCATACTAACAATAAACAATGTTGAATCCTCTCACCAATTATCCTTTACTAAACTTAATTTTTTCTACATAAAATTAGTCATCGGTTCGGTTTTTATCGGTTCTCCCACAAGGCGAACCGCGTCGGTTCTGTTCCCTCAAAGGCGGAACCGAAATCGTTTCGGTTTCGATCTGTTCTAACAAAATCGGTTCTTTTCGGTTCGGTTCGGCTCGGTTTCGATTTTCCTCCACACCCCTAAAACATACATTATATCTAAACATTTGCCGAAACTCAGGGTGGGCCATGGCCTAGCTCCCCTCTCCTTCTGCCCTTGATTCCAACCCAAAATAGCACCTATATTTGGTGGGCATCTTACGTAGGAAAAAATTTCACTATATTTTAAAGATATTACCAGTAAAGACCCATACGAATATTTCTCATTCCACTAGGCCCTATCTCTACTCCAGTCAACATTCTACCAGTGTCGATTTTAATGATTAAATAAGTAACACAGTTTACATGTGAAAAAAAATCACACATCAGTTAAAGGAATGTGAAATCCTCTATCCTATACACACTCGAATCCTTTTTTTCACAATATAATATAACTCTTGAATATTTATATGCGGTGAACTTCAAAAAGCTTCTATTCTAGCTCTATATATAGTGTAGGTTTACTTCTTCGCTTATGAGTTGAGATAAGGGAAGAACTCTCACCACATTAAATTATCTTTCTTATTATATGGTAAACAAATCTTATCTTTAACATTTGTCATAGAAAGAGTTGATTAGCCTAGAGAAAAAACTCTAACTAGTGACCAGAAGGTGGGTTTCAAAACTCATCTCAGCATTATTTTACAAAAAGAAAAAAAATACTTGTCACAGAAAACCATAATGACAACCATGTGTTTTGGTGACTCCAGAAGGAGATCCCTTATCTTTCCTTAAATCATACGTCTTGACGACTCGAAAAGGAGACGAACTTCCTTAATTACACTTAAACAAATCACAATTCTATCTTTGTTGATTCATAATGATCTTCGACAAAACCATGTAGAACACATAGCCTTTAATTTTAACACTTGAACAATTTATTTGGTCTTGACATGTACTCTATAAATTGTTATTATAGAGCAACTATTATAACAGTGGTATTTATATATATAAAAACTTCATCCAATTTCTCACACTAACAAGCTTCCTCTTTTGATAAGTTTTTAGTGAAAAATATTAAATTTATAGATTTTGTATTATTTATAAATTTAGATCTTTTTGAAATGAATGTCAAATAATTTCATGAGCTAAAATTAAGGGTTAATTGGCTGCAGATATCACTTACATTTTCTCAATATCGTCAGTTGATCACTTACCTTTTATGTTGTATCAGTTGATCACTCACCTTCTAAACTAAAAATACTGAGTTGAAAATGTAATTGCTTTATGGTCAATAAGATTTTATGTTAAGAAATATATTTGACGATTAAATTTAAACTTCGACGGCCTAAATTATTAATTAAAAAAGGTGAGGAACACGTGTGACATTTAGGTAAAAACTAGGGATGAGCAAAATTTAAAAAAACCCGTCCGATGTAGTGCGGGTTTCGGGCGGGTTTTTTTGTAAATTGGAAAACCCAAAACCCGTGGGTGAATTTTTTAACAAAAATATACGGTTATTTAAAAAAATCTGCACCCGCGGATACCCGCAGGCTGTAAACGGACCGAATTATACCGAACGTACCTACGTTTGAGTTCGGTCGGCTTGAGGTCAAACGGACCGAACTATTGCGAACTATCCGAACAAGTTCGGTTTGGTTGGCAAAAATGTTCGATGCAATTGGACATTTGGGCAGATGAGAGGGAGATGACTCATGGAAATGAGTAGGAAATGAAGAGATGCTGAAGTGGAAGTGATTTTTCTGGACTTTAGAGTATAAATAAGCAAAAATTCTCTATTAATATGCGAGCCGAACTAAATCGAACTGTTTGATTTCGAGCCGAATAATGCGAACGGGATCGAACCTTTTACGTTTGCGCCCTCACCTGCAAGTATTAAATAAAAATACAACCTGATTAACTAAACCCCCTCGCCCCTAACAGATGAGACTCACTATACTCTTACACCACCCCACCCCACCCCACCCCAGACCACCCATACCCCATTCTCAATTTGTGCGGTATAGGTAGTTTCTAGATGTTCTTCCAAGTTTTTCTTGGTATAAAGGCATAGTTTATAGGCTTTGAGACGAGGGTGTCTTGGGGTGATATTAGGTGGTCATAAATGTTTTTACTATTTATCCTCTGGTTATCTATTGTGAGGATATCATCTCTATAAGAAGGTGCAATCTTAAGAATACAATTAACAATTCTAGAAGGAAAATGTTAATTTAAAAGTCCCCAATTCCGTCGGCAATTATGTAAAATGAGGTGAAAAACTAAAAAGGGATGTGAAGGTTGGGAATTATGGTCCCCAAATGATACAATTGAATTCATTTGTCGTACCAAAGGTACCTGATTTAATTTTCCAAAAAATTAGAAGGACATAGATTCCAGAACAAAAGATAAACTTTGTTAAATTTGAGACGAGTTCTATTTGTAAGGGTAATGTTTCAAGAAATTTTATTCAGGGACAAAATAGTCATTTCACCTCTTAAAAAATACGAGTATTTGAGTGTGTATAGTGGTTCCCGGAAAAAAGTCAACAAATAAACCGAACAAAACATCCCTCTCACAGTCCAAACATCGAACACTTGAATTACAGAACCAAATCTCCCCCCAAAATGCAACCCTCTTCTTCTTCTTCTTCAGCTACAATAGACACTCATTTTACTGCCCTTACGAATAAGGGATGGTGTTTCAAGGACATCAATGACGTCAGACCCTTAATCGAAGGTCAGCTATCGACACGTGGCAATGCCTGCACCGTTGATTCGCTGGAATCGGAGCTTCTCAACTATGACCTACAATCGATCGGTGGAAAATCGTTGCCTGAATCTCAAGCCCTCCGAAAGTCTTCTCACTATCTTCAAGGCCCCAAAATTCTTCAAGTAATTGATTTTAATTTTGAGTTATTATCGTATGTACGCTTTCTGCGACAATTTTTGTTACACATTTATTATTTGTCCACTTTTTGTATATGTCCTATAATATTTGGTGCAAAAATATATCGAATGCTAGTACTTTTAACTTATTCTGATTCAAATGATAGTTTTTTATTTATTTATTATTATTTTTTATTCAAATGATAGTTATGTGTGTTAATTGAAAAACAAAATGGATACGTTTTTGGAGTTGGAGGTAGTATTTGATTTAGTTCTCAAAATACTCCCTCCACCCCTAAATGATTGACACATTTTGACTGTTCGTGGTCAACAAAACACGATTTAAAACGTATGACTATATTATTTCTTATCGTTTAATGATAATTCATGATCAAATCTCTTAAAGTTTGATCACGAAAAGTCAAAATGTGCCAATCATTTAGGGACGGAGGGAGTATAACTTAATTTAGTGTGAATATTCTGTTGCCTTCATTTCGCTAGTCTTGGTCTTTATTTCGAACTATGGTTCTTGAATTTAAAAAATAGATTTTGTTAAAATTCTTTGAATTAAAAAATAAATTCTGTGAATTCGAAAAATAAAGCTTAGTTTAACAGGTGTCTTCTGTTAGAGATATTTCGCGGAGTGGTACTGCCGAGAGTTCAGGAAATTCGACTAGCCATCGTCTGTTGAGCTTGAAGCTCACTGATGGACACTCGGAAGTAACTGCAGTAGAGTACTCTACGGTACCATCCCTTTCAGCTGACATTGTGCCGGGGACCAAGGTAATTTTAATTTGCAGCAGTGACATTCATCCTCCATTTGTACCTTAGGTGCATTGCATATAGGGGTTTGTGGAACACTAACATTAAGTTGCTGCTATATCCAATCATCACATGCTTCTACTTGCCGCCACATTTTGCCTGCGGAAAACATGTTTAACAAGTTCAATATTAAATAAAAATGTTATACGTGTTTAAACATGAGATCCTACTTGATTACGATCATGTTTATTACTCCCCCTGCCAGTTTTTATTTGAATGACTTACAAAGGCATATCATAAAACTAAGTATTAGGGAAAACATATGACTACTAAATAAATACTCCTTACATTGTAGCAAATTTTGTAACATTTTGCTAGTATCAGAAGGAAAACTTCTAAAAGTTGTTAAAATAGGAGATAGGTCATTACTTTACTTGAACATTTTTTATAAGAGTGGACTATTCCCAAAAAAGTGAAGCATTCCTTCAAATGCAATCTTATTTAATATGAGATTGATACATGGCTGCCTGTTCAAGGTTTTGACCTCTTATCAAATTCTTCTGCGTTGCAGGTACGGTTAGAAAACAAAGCTGTGATGCATTATGGTATTATATGTCTAAATAGTAAAACAATAAGCGTTCTAGGAGGTGTAGTTCAATCTCTATTTGAAGAGTGGCAAACCAACCGAAAGTATGCTGGTTTCGCACGCTCCTCTATACGACAATCTAATGAAAGCGCATCTGAAGGTCCTCCAGCCTTTGAGAAACTGCAAGTTGGAGCAAAACATCAGCAACTCAACCAACCTAGAAAATTTTCACGTCAGTACTTGGACTTATCTCTGGAAATGTCAAAAAATATATATAGAGTGCATAATTTCGATTATTTTGATGTTTCATTGATTCTAGATTTACATTTGCAAGGATGCTCAAAAGACAAACATGGTTTATATGTTTATTTTTGTAAAGCAAATTTCTTAATTACCACAAGAGAAGCATATGATGTAGATGAGTGGTTGTCTGATCTCTAAGTAGAGCATTGTTTAAACATTTAGCTTCGACATTTCACTAACGGACCTTTATCCCAAAATCACACATCTCTAACCTATCAAGTTCCAATATCATGTTCGTTTGACATAAACATTTTGACTGAACTATTTGTTTTTGTTCTATATATATGAGGAATAGACATCTTAGCTATAGGGGTTCTTTTCTAAGCCTCTGTTGGTCTAAACAACATATGTAGTCTGTTGAATTTTCACCTAAACCATATGAAATATGAAAGAAACATGAAGTGCTCTTAATTATTTTATACTTGTATTCATAAATAAGTTTGATTTGCTGATGTTACTATTGCAGAGTCTGCTGGGCCTTCTTTAAGAAATTCTGTGGCAGCTCCTGCTGGGATTGAGGGTAGTTCTAGCTCAGTACCAATAGATAGACTTCAGAGTCATGCTGCTGCAGCAAATGACTCGGGCAACAATGCGAAGCCGCCTTCTAACGTTGGAAAAACAGAAGAAAAACCTGCAACTTCCGAAGTCAGACCAAAAGAAGGTTCAAATTTATACACTTCCATCATATTACGATCCAGAGATTTGTTTCTATTTATTTCCCCCTAATTTATTTCTTAAGCTGATTAGCACAGTAGAAATTACTCCTTCCATCCCATCTTGTTTGGTGTATTTTAATGCACAAAGGTTTAGGTAAATTTGAAATTGTGTCTTGTTAATCATGTTCCCTCCATTCTAACATATTGATTTTAGTCAAAATAGGAACCAATATAAGGATTTCCATATGGGATGAAGTGTCTGTAGAGTAGACCCTTTTTCTTCTTTCCTGAATCAAGTCAAGTGTATTAGGAAACATCATAGTACCATGTATAATATTATTTTTTACGCATGCATCTATGGGTTGTGAATGTTTGGTTGGAAATGACTTCCTGTTGTTTATAAAATGTTCCCATCCTGATGTGAAATATCCATCTCTGTTTCAGCGGTTGAATCGATCCCTGTTCAGAACCAAGCAGCTGCACAAAAGCTCCTTCAGAAAATGGCTCAACCAAGCCATGCTGAAAATCGTTCTAGATTTAGAAGACACAGAGGGAAAGAACAGGAAGAAGACTCTCAATTTCTAACTCTTGAAGAGTGGGAAAAGAGAAAAGCTGCAGGACAGTTTTCGGCGGCCCCTGAAGTTCACCACCTGAGCCAAGATGAGGACCTTGCTCGCCAACTTCAGATGCAGTTTGATTTAGAAGAAGTTCCTGTAAGTACCCATTAATGTGTATGTTTCACTTTTGTGTTCATCACATTTGTTTTTGTGACACATTAACGACCATCATACACGTCACGATAATGTCACCAGCTGATCGCATTACATCCTCTGCAAAACACTGCAGCATGGCTCATACAAATTGTAGATTTTTACTGATTCTTTATATTAATACAGACAAATTGACCTGAGGTAGAACAACCCTGAGCACTACTGAAACCTATTGTCAACTACTCCCTCTGTCTTTTTTTAACTTGGTGTTTAGACTAAAGTTCTTGTATTTTTTTAACATGGTGTTTAAGTTTTCAATGTGTTTTTTTGACCACCTTTCTTATTTTGTTCCAATAAAGTAGTTGACTTTCATATCTTTATTAACTTCTACAAAATGAGGGCAAAATAGTAATACTTTCCATAACCTTAATAAACTAAGTTATTGCTAAACAACTTGTTAAAAAAAGATGGAGGGAGTATCATTTAAAAGAAATGAGTCCAGGGTCAATGTACGTCTAACGGTACGCGTTTCCACTTTGTAGGTACAAAAGGGGAACCATGGGTCAGAAGCAGATAACATAAGGATGAGCATGTTTAGCTTTGAGAGAGATGAAGATGGCGGTCGTGGTGGATCAGGAGTTCGGGGAAGAGGCAGAGGGAGAGGAGGAAGGAGAGGGAGAGGAAGGGGGAGAGGCCGAAACTACTAAAATGTCCTGTCTGGTCCTGATGTAGTTTTACACTGGTTTGGTTATTGTATTTTTACAAATATTATAACGTTGGTCCTGTACCAATTTTTTGCCATATGTAGAAGTTTATCTTTATACAATTGAAAGTCAATTATGTTTTGTATATTTAGAAAAACTGTAGTACAGTATTAATTATTTTTGATTTTCTTATCAATCAACCTCAGCTAAAACATTGAAGTGCAACTATAATCAAAATGAATTGAATAAAATATAAATCTAATTGATTGGAGATATTAAGAAATAAGTTCAGTAGGATATTGTAATTGGAATCAATTGATGTGGGGGATGGTTGCCTCCATTCATTCACCAAATGAAAACATTGATAAATTTGTTCTTAATGACTTTTTCGACAAGATTTATGAATAAAGTGAGAGATGTGAAACCTATTTTCAGGGCTTCACAATCTCAAGTAACAAATTCTTCTCATTTTTGTTTGATAACTAATACAATCCGATCATTTAAAATTATCCAGATATATCAGAATTGGCTTAAAAGTCCTAATGCTTAAATAATCTGGGATTTTTTTTTTATCTCTAGGCTGCAGTTTTCTTCGGGGGAAGTTGTAACCTTTGGGTATGTGAAGTTAGTCTTTGCTTTGCTTCCTCCAAGTAGCCTCGAAGCGCTATCGTAGGCCATGGCTGTGTCTTCTGCTCTGTCATATGTTCCATTTCAGTTTAACTTAAAAGGTTTTATTCAACAAAAATCGACCTACTTTTGTTTTACTATATTGAATGTTAGTAACATACTCGCAAGCTTGGAAATACATTATCCCATGTCTCAGAAATTAATTTACGACAAATGGCAGAAGAATTTCCACTCATTTATGTAACTCAAACATTTTGAAACATGATAGTAACAATTTAGAGTTTCTCAATCAGTACAAGTTATCCGAGATTCTTCAATCTTCATCATCGTCTAAGAGGGTTCGAAGTCTTCTTAAATAATACTGCTGAACCTGTATAAGAACAATGCAAACAATCCAGAATTAACAAGAATGGAAAGTAGTTCATCGCCATCCAGAAATAGCAAAGCATACATGGCTTGAAGAGTGAATAGCATTATTTTTCACTTACCTTCATAGATATAAGACACGAACAAAGCTCAGCCAATCATCGTGCGTTTTCTACCTCTTTGCCGCACTAGTAGACAAGGAAAAGAAATGAGAATGGACATTTGTAGTTATGACATTGGAGCAACAAATTTCCATTTGAGGATAATATGAGCACATACCTTGTGCAAATTTGTTCCATGTGGAAGACCATTGTTTTGAAGACTTCCTATATGCCGAGAGTATCCGGTCCATCTAATTTATTTGCAAAGATGAAGAACACAATGTCATTTATATAAAATTCACAGAACCCCATGCAAGCAACGAAATCCATCCCTATTCTCAAGAAAGAATACAACACAAAGCTAGCAACCATTCTCAATCACAATGCACCACCTCATTTTATATGTAAAAATGAAATATATCAGGCATAAATTATACAACCTGTAGAGTGTAGACAAACCTACCAAGTAATATTTCCCTGAACTTCATCCAAATAGAATAACACAAACAGAACTTCTAGCCAGTACTACTGAATTGTGAATACACCGCATTTTTTGTTCATTTTCATTCTAATAAACTAACATTCAGAAATGGCAGAAAATAAGTTTATCACTATAATTTCAGGAATAGTTTTTTGGCGAATCCAAGAGAGCCAAAAGGATTTTTTGAACCACGGAAGCTGAAATATTTTAGGTCAGAAATGGGCAGTATCAGAAGTCCAACACTTCTCCTCTGACATGCTCTTATACAAATCATCTTAGATAGACAACAGAAGTAATTAAAAAGACAATTTCACTCACCACATCGCCACATGATGAGTGCATTGAGAGCAAAGCTCGTTCTAACACGTACAAGTCGACGGCTTTATCTTCAGGGAGGGTCGACGTAGAGCTTAAACCGAAGTCAATGAGTACCTGTTCAAAGATAAATAAGGTTTCAATTAATAAGCCATTTACATAAAATTTGCATATACAGTACATAAATGTGTAAAGATGTACCACTGCGAAAAAATTAAGTATGAGCACCTACCAATTGATTGGTACCATCCCGGATCAACATGTTAGATGTAGTCAAATCACCATGAATAAGGCCACCATCGTGCAATTTTGCAATTGAATTACCGATTTGTTTCGCAATATCATCCATCCGTTCCTCTACAAGACCATTCGATCCGAAGTCGAGCAAAATATCTTTCACAGTGGCTCCTTCCACGTATTCAAACGTTAAAGTTTGAAGTACTGGGTCAACTGCATAAAGCACAGGGGTCACAACCCCTAGTCTTCTTGCTTTAGTAGCACACCTTGCCTCCTACAAGCATTTACAACCATTTAAAACCTCCTATAAATATTTACATCTATTCAAAGTTTAAATCAAGTAACCAATTTTTTGTAACATAGAGAGCTTAAAGTAGACGTGAAAAGGGACTAACCGCATTCAACCGCTTGAGTGTGATCTTTGCATCCAAAGACGGATGCCTATATTTCTTTGAAAACCGTTCTTTAACAACACACTTCCTCCCCACAAATGTTGATTTGAATATTCTCTAATGAACAAAAAAGACGATCACAAATTATATTACAAAGGACAACATATTGAAAGTCTAAATCAGTCCCATTTTGATCACTGCATGAAATTCCACTGAACAAGGTGGCACAATATTACCAAGGCAAATTACTACTTCAACCATCATAACATTTAGTGAAAACATGTCAACTATAATATTGCAACCTAATTTATGAATAACATGATCATTTTGATCGAAACGAAAGTTATATATACCAATTAAGACGATAAAGTTTTGTTACTTTTGACCATCAAATATCAAACTAGACTATCTTTTTGAGATGTAGTAGCATATAAGATAGAAAAATAAGCTATTTCATGTATAAAACCAAAAGAATATAAACTGTTCAATTACCAAAATACATACTCACTTAGTATCAATATAAGTGTTTGAATAGACTAAACGTCTTGCCGCATAATATTGTTTTGAATGCAAGTGATACCTTTAATTATCTTTACAGTTTTATCATTATAAATTTTCGATTTCCATCTTAGTGTAAAGATTACATCTAATCAGTGACTGGCAAAAATAATAAAGTATTTTTAGCGTAAACAATTAACTACATTGCAACGAATCGAGTACGAATGAAGTATACTTACACCCTCAGCTCCCTGCTTAATCAACACCAAGGAACCTTCTTCTCTTCCTCCTTCAATTGTCTCCATATTGATTCTTTCACTAAACTAAATACAATATACCAACAATCACAACAATACCCAAATAGGAAACACTAAATAAGAACTCAAGAAAATAAAAAGATTTCATTTTTTCCTCAAAAATCATCACAATAACACATAATAAGCAGCAAATAAAAGCGCAAAGAATATACAAAAATTACATTTTTACTCAAGGTATCACCACAATAACCAAATAATAAGCAGCAAACAGAAATCAAGAACATAAAAGACTACAGTTTTACTAAAAAAAATTACCAGAGTAAATACCTAATAAGCAGCAAATGAAATTCAAGAATATAAAAAGATTACATATTTACTATAAAATCACATTTTTATACTACTTGTAACGCATTACCACAGTAACCACCAAATAATGAAGACATAATTGTCCCTTATCATATTATCATTATCTTATAGACTATATAATGAAATACAGTTAAAAATTGCTCCACAGTCTACACTCTATCATATATTAACTAATTAAAATTATGCATTACGAAATTAATCAGAAATAAAAATTAAAAAATAAAGAAACTTAAGAGATATTAACAATTGTAGAACTAATCAAAATTAATAATCGAAAAGGTAAGAAAAAACAGTAATTCGTAAAACTGTGCAAAATTAATAATCAAATTAATAAGATAAATTGATAATAATTACCTCTTGGCTGAAAAGATATACTCCCCTGAACCACCCTGGGTGACGTCAGAGAGCTGATGATGTGGGGGGTGTGGGGGAGGGGGGGGGCGGCGTTTTGGCTGATGATTTGAAGGGAGGGGGGCGTTTAAGCAGCTCACATGGGGTGGGTGGGTAGGGTGGGGTGGGGTGGGGTGGGGGAGCGGGGGCGTTTAGGATGAATTGGAGAGTTCACTTCTGTATCTGCAGTATGTTTTCTTTTAGTTATTTTTATTTTTTGTAATCAGTTTTGGTAATCTATCAAAAAAAAAAAGATCTTACTTTATTTATACTACATAAAGTAATAATTTGAGCTAAATAGTTAATATTGTTAATGTCAAACTAATTATGTTTTACATTGTGATTCAGTTATTAAATAACAAAAGTAACCATCATTTAATAAATTTAAGACCGTTTTTAATATTATCATTTATTCATCATTTAATTACTTTTTGGATAAGATAATGTAAAGTAATTGTATAATATATTTGCAACGAATTTGCCATGGACAATCTGCAATGTATTTATTTCCCATACAATTGCGTTATTGTTTTTGGAAGGAACGTTTTCCCTAAAAATTAGTCATTGACGACGATATTGTGATGGAAAAAACCAGCAAGCGATAAAACATCGCAAATATGTATCAGATTATGTTATATTATAATCCGTTACTTTTTCCTTTCTAATCCCTTTATAATTAGCATAGGAATTTGCAACTTAAAAATTTTTCAATGTTGATACGCTTTTCTCTAGTACGTTACCAGGTCCGGTCCTGACATTTTAGGGACCTTATGCAAAAATTTAAAAAGAGGCCTATTTGCTAAAACACAAAAAGTATCAATTTTTCAGTAACTTTATTTTGTAAATAAATTAAACATACAATCTCTTTTGAGCATGATTTGATGTAAAGTTCAATACTAATATTATTGTTCTTTATAAAAAAAGGGCAAAAGACACCGGAGATTACTAACGTTTGGTTTGTTTTTCACATTTACCATTGACCTTCACTTTGGACTCAATATATATTCTTCTTATTTAAGTGATGGTAGTATGACTGAAGTAGACGGTGGAACAGTAGATGGGTTGAGCAGTAGTAGAACATGAGTAATGTATTTGGGTCGAAAGTGAAGGTTAGTGGTAAATGTGAAAAATAAACCAAACGTTAGTGATGTCCGGTGCCTTTTGCCCATAAAAAATGTATTCGGAACTTTAAGATTAAGTAATGTTTATTGATTTTTTATAATCAATATATATTCTTCTTATTTAAAATTATAAGCCAAACAATTTTAGACAATAAAAAAAGGAAATACAG